>JAEMOT010001878.1:269455-329862 GCA_019297695.1 Apostasia ramifera | reverse complement strand
TAGACATCACAGGCCCAGGATATATATACTTCCTGTACATAGCCTCTAGAGAGGCGGAAGATCCAAAAAAAATAAAAAACCTTTCCGAATGCTCTGTAACCCAAGCAAAGATTTCTAGTAACATTTCAAGCCTCCTCGAAAAGGAGCCGTGGTTTTTCCGCCAGTCGGTTTTCCACGTAAAAACTCTTTGATTGTTTCCCATCATAACAGTGAATTTACTTAAGTAAATTAACTTCAAAAGAGTTGAAGCCGGCTCATTTTGCCTACCGATCCAACTAAAATTTTCTTTGTGGCATGATTGTGACATAAGCAAAATCATTTTATTATCTATATGACACCATTATCATATATGAATTCTAGTTGGATTTAAAATTTGAGGTTATTTATAGAAGACTAAAAAGCATTTATCTTGCTAAAAATACTGTTTTACATCATAAAAACAAAAAAAAAACTTTCGCAGAGCTTGTATGTGCCTCGTATGTGTTAAAGTGAATGCACTTGGTTTGTTGAAATAAATGCACTTGATTTATAGGCATGCTATTTTACATGTACTACACTTTAGGAAACAAACTGGGAAATGATATGCAACTCCCGCAAGTAGCTCCTAAAGGTTATAGGACCTCTAAGTATTAGCTTTATTCAATAATTGAGGAGATCTATAGTACAATTAATGTATTATGCCCTAAACTACTGGATAAAACTAATTCTCAAAGGTTTTAGGACTTTTTGAGGCTAGTTTTGTTGGCTATGTAGCATTATGTAAACAAATATACAACTTTCTGACAATATTTGTTTAGGGCATTTACATACATAATACTCCATATCACCATATTTATATAGGAAGTCGACGTCCAGAACATGGATAGAAATACCTCATTTTTAATCCAAGACACTTCTTCTCATTCTTTTTAATTTTTTGATGTTTCCAAAATAGGAGTGATGAGATAGGAGGGCATTGGTTTTGACAGAAAAGAGTGTGTATCAGAGTTGGAAAGCAATAAGCAAAGAGTTTTGACTGGCACATGAACTCTTGCGGACAACAATACAATTACTTGAAGCGCATTTTAGATCTCTCATTGAGAAGACATGAAAATCCAATGAAAAGAACCAAAATGAACCCCAAGTTGTTGACCTCAAGGAAATTTGTATAACAATTCACATTTTATGGACCTGCATAAAACAGACGATCGAGCCCAAGGACAAGGATGTAATTCACCCAATCTAGTTTTTGTTATGTTATCTCTAACGATTATATATGATGCATTCTAACTAGAGGTGACAATTTTGGACCCGACCTGAGCTCAACCTGGTCTAGCTGGGTATGGGTCCACCTTAAATGAGTTTCGATCATAATCGGGTGGACCCGAAAATGACCCGTATAAGAGCGCCCGGGTTTGGGTTGGCGGGTCAACCCAAAAATGACCCGCCTTATACCCGTTTAACACAATAATATTAAATTATTAATAGTTTAATCCCAGATTCCCACAAACCACAATGCGCTTGAATCGACTCAATGCTCCACACAGTCCGCTCGCCTCCCGCCTGTCCCGTCTCCTCCATAATCCCTAACCCTAGATTGCGCTGAGCCGCTGACCACCGGTGACGAGCGTTCTCCAATCGTGGGGGTGCACAAATTCCATCAGGAACCCGCGACGGTGAAGCCTTCTGGGACTGTGCAAGGCACTACGTGGCGACGGGGTAGCGACTGCGATTGCCCGGCGCATTGGTGGCTTTCCCACAGTCTTCTTCATCTAGTTTCTCACTTTTTCTGCCATCAGATTCAGTGTTGTTTTTCCTGTTGTTTAGGGTTGGAGGCACTTGGTTCACTGATTCTCTCTTTTTTCCACTTTGCTCCGAATTTTTCTAGTCCTTGTCATTCATTAAGGATTGAAGGTATATTCTATTCGTTATATTTTTTCACTTACATTATTTCTTGCAAGAATACATGCTTACAATTTACCTGATTACATAATAATATTTATTTTATTTTTGATATCATTTCCCACATGATTTTGTATAGATGGATAATGTGACACATAATCGGTCGTCTAATCGAGTTATTTCTTAGAATGAGATTGAGGTAGAGGCTATTGAGTAGTTTGAGCTTGAGCAACTTAATACCTATTTGGATTCAACTGATAATAATATGATGGGGGAGGAAATAGAAGAAGTTGAAGGAAATACTACAAGAAATGTGAAACGAAAAAGAAAATTAACTTCTTCAGTTTGGGGACTTTTTAAAATCTTGCCATTAGGTGATGATAACAAGCAGAAGTATAAGTGCAAAAAATGCGGAGCTATATATTGTTGTGCCCCAACTTATGGCACAAAAATTTGAAAAGGCATATAGAAGCATGTGTTAGGAGAGATACTCGTGAGGTTGGCCAACTTTTTATTTCTCATGCTAACACATCCATGTCTTTATCAGATAAATTTGATCCTGAAAAATTTCGTGAGTTATTTACTGCAGCAGTTATAATGCATGAATTGTCATTTCAATTTGGAAAGTACGTTGGTATTCAAGCACTTTGCATTATTTGCGTCCTGATCTACATATTGTCACACGAAATACTGTTAAATCTGATTGCGAAAAAAATGTTTCTAAGAAAATGGAGAATAAGAAATATGTTGCAAGAAGCATCGGGAAAAATATGTTTTGATATCTGACTTGTGAACATCTTTGAATACAGATGGGTTTAAATGTTTAACATCTCATTTTATTGACAAAAATTGAAATTTGCAAAAAAAACTATTGAATTTTAGTATAATGTCGCCTCCTCACAGAGGTGTATCAATAGCAGAAAAAATTCAGAGTTTTTTGATTGATTGGAAAATTGATGAGAGAATCTTTTCAATTACCTTAAATAATGCATCCTCAAATGATGCGTGTGTCGAGTTTATGCGAAATTATCTGAATTTGAAAAATGGGCTTTTATGCTATGGGGACTTTTTCCATATTAGATGTTGTGCACACATTATCAATTTGGTTGTTTAGGATGGATTAAAAGAGATTGATGAGGTGGTTGATAAAATTCGTGAAAGCATTAAATATGTGAAGAGATCCCAAGCCAGAAAGCATAAGTTTTTTGAATGTGTTTCTAGAGTTCGACATTTGTTATGCTTGATAGTGCTCTTTACTATCAGCGTGCTTTTATGCATCTTGAGCTCAGTGATTCAAATTATAGACATTGTCCATCAAGGTATGAATGAAAAAAAACAAGGAAGATTGGTTTATTTCTTTCTGTGTTCTATGACATAACGTGCATATTTTCTGGAACAAAGTATCCTACATCAAGTTTGTATTTTCCCGTTATTTTTTGAGCTAATGTAGGCATCATAGATCAAATGTCAACTATTGAAGATTACATGAAACGCATGGCTCAAAATATGTTTTCTAAATTTGAGAAGTATTGGTCCAAGTTCTATATGATTTTATCTATTACTGTAGTATTGGATCCAAGGCATAAATTAAATCTCATTGATTGATGAAGAATTTTTTAAATTAAAAGAGAAATTATTTGGTCTATATCGTCAATATGGTACCACATCATCTCAATTTCAGCCAACTTCATCATCTTCATCACATGGAGGTCCACGAATAAATAGAGGAGCTCAAAATATTGAGATATCTTTGAGGATGACTGATCCTTTTGAGGTATTTCATTTTATTTTTGTGTATTGAATATTTCAGCTTTTATGTTATTGTGATCTTTTTCTTTAATTTGTTCTCTTGATTCAAATGAAGAGTAAACTTATTATGATAAGTTTCATTAAGTGTAAGATTTTAGTAGCAGATTGCAAATAGTTGTTATTTTTAATTTTATAATTTTTTGTAGGATTATTATTGTGTTGAGCATGAAGAATCTATTCCACAAAAGTCATAATTAGGATTGTATCTTGATGAGCCAATGATGGATAAGAAAGCAAATTTAGATATCTTGGCATATTGGAAGTGTAATCAGTACAGATATCCAGAAGTTATTTTTATGACATGTGATATCTTTAGTATTCCAGTATCTACTGTTGCATCAGAAAGTACCTTTAGTGGATCTAAAAGAGTGCTTGATCCATATAGAAGCTCTTTAATACCTGATATATTAAAAGTCTTGATGTGTATTAGAGATTTGTTATACGGACAATATGGTATACTGTATACACAACATATTATTTCTATTTATTGTGATTCAATTCTTATAAGTATTGCTTGTTCAATTTTCTTGATTTATTATTGTATTTTTTATGTAGATTCTGCAGAAGAAGCGTTAAAGGAGATAACAAAAGACATAATGAAGCTTAATGTTAATGAAGGAGACAACAATTCTATCTTTTCATCTTCAGTGAATGCAAATTGAATTTAATAATTATTTATTTTTTGAGGGAGAAATAGGCCCCAAGGCTTGAATAATTTTATTCCCATACTTTTAAAATTTTTAATATTTGCATTGCAAAATTAAGAACTATAATGTCTAGGTTAATATTATGTTTTTATATTTAAATTAATGTAATGTAATTATGCAAATGTGTTTTTTAATATTTGAATTATTTTGATGTTTAAATTTTTAATTGCTGTAATATGTTATATCTATATGCCCAGATTTATATGTTCAAATTTTATTCCTGATTGCAGTTTTTCTGAACTCCATTAAAACCTCTCAATCTCTACATGAAATTGATTTTGTTTTGAATTAATTTTGGCTTCTAGACAAGATTTTAGTAGTTTTGAGTTTAGATTATGGTTGATGGGCATAGAAAGAGGAGAGAAATGCAAAATAAAAGAGGAAACACATTTGTTATCTACATAGTTGACACAAATATTGGACTCTTGCAGTGCCCCCAATAAACTAACAAAGGTATTCAATTTTTAGCTGCTGCTATGCTGCAGCTGCTGCCTGCTAGGCTGCTCTGCTCACTTACTAAATGGGTTAATGGGTTGGGTTGGGTTGGGTTGGGTCAGGTTACCCATTTAATAATTGGGTTGGGTATGAGTATTAAGATATGACCTATTTATTAAAAGGGTTGGGTTCGGGCTAACTATAAATGGGTTGGGTTGGTTGGCGGGTTGACCCAAACCCAACCAGCCAAAGCACTAAATCAGCAGCATTACTGTTATAACTAGACCAGCAGGATATTAAGTATATAATATACTGTTCATTTAAGTTCTTATAACCAATACATTCATATGATAAATCATAAAGAATCAACATAACAAGACCAACAAAATAGCATATGATAAATCATAAATCCGAAGATAAGAATATTTCACCTGCATTCCTAACAATTAAACACAGGCATTGTTCGTATAAGTGCATGCAGTTTCAATCACTGAGTTTCAATAGCAAGTAGCATGAAGGCAATGCAAATTATTTACACAATGACCCAGAAGCAAGGATTCTTTCTACTTGTTGATAACAGGTGAAGTGATGATGTACACTGAATAGGTAAACAAAAGAGAAGTGCAATTAAATCAAGGGTCAGGATTGCCTGGGACGGTTTCCTCATCACTTGATCCATATTCTTCTTCGCTCAGCTCCTCATCACTCAGCTTTTCATCAGGGGAAGCGCTAGCATTTTCAGGCCTAGCATACTTCTCACAATACTCTGGATTAGCAGCACAAAGAAGTCCATGTTACAAACCAACTTCAATACTGTTGAAAATTTTTGATATCATGGAAAGTACTTTTATAGGAATGAAATGTAGAAGTTTACTTCAGTTATAATGTGGAATTGTAAGGCTTTCCAGTTCTGGTATAACAAAATATGTACCTTTGCCAATAAAAATTCAGAAAGAACTTTGATTTTATTCTAAACTTTAATTCCAATAATCCATTATAAACTCGGACCACTGAACGGTGAAAGAATTTGAATTCTGCATATTCTTCTCCCAGAAAAATAGAAAGTTGTTTAGATTTAAACCTATGACATCCATTCCGATGCAACACAGTACCTGAAACTGACTGAAAGTTTCAAATTCAGGATTGAGTTTGACCTAAAAATCTGTACCCTGCCAGAAAAATTGCAACAGTGAGGAAAAGGAAAGGCCTAAAATACAGTAGTCCAAATGGGGAACGTGACGAACACACTGATGACTTCAATCCTCACACTAATGGCCAATGATGACACAGCCAATGTCAAATCCTCATGATCCCGTGCTCCACCAACTATAGCAAACACACAAAATGTCATTGCCCCCTTGTTCTGGTTACATAGCAAAAGTTGAGAATACATGGTACTAGAGCTCCAAGGAATTGAACATTCATGCTGAATTTTTCATCGTCCTTAGGAGAAGCAGCTCGCCTTCATCGTCAATAAGCTTAATTTTAATTCTTCAACTTACATGCAACTCCCATCCAACCAGCCGTTACTTTCATGTCATCACGGCCACCAAACATAGCTAGATTGTCAACCTCAAACCAACGAAGTAACTCACACTGAACACAATAGACTTTACGCGACCACACCATTCACCTCAAGATGACAACGCCAACCCCTTGCAGCCAAGTTGTCTACTAGGTTAGACACCACAAACCACATGCAAACATGCCATTGAGCTCATTTCAAATCGACACTACCTCTATTCTGTAGTTCAATCCAATTTGGGCCTAGTCCAGACCAAGAAATTTGGCTGGACAAACTTTGGGGTTAGGTTCAAGATTTACCCAATTCAAGTCGTAATTTCAGCTCAAACCATAATTTCAGCTCAAACGCAAAGTCGACTAACAAACCCACTCTCCAAAAGATTCTTATGAAACCACCCACGATATTAACACCCACGATATTAACTACCACTTCATGTAACCAATAGAAAAAAAAAAAGCAGACTTCTGAAAGTAGATGCACATATCATCCCAGCAAAGCAGAGAGTTTCTTTTCGAGGTTTTAACCCTACACATTTATACCACTATGTTACATTGAGACAAACAAACTGTTCCCCAAGACCAAATCCCTGGAAATCCTCCAATCAAACATCATCCAAAAACTTGCCACCACAACAATTATTTACTTAACAGAAAGCTAATTTCCCCATTAAACATATATAAAACTTTCAGCAGCATTGTGCTTAAAACACAAAAGCACTCAAGAAAATAGTTCCTCTCAAAAATTGATGTACTAACATAAATACATTAATGTTATGTAACATAATAAGTGCATTCCTTATAAAGTTCATCCGCTAAATGGATCGTAGTTAATGTAAATGACAGTTAATGTAAGAACTGAAACAAGTTCTTGGAAATCAGGGAATTAAAGCAACGTTAAGTCAGTTGAATATGCATTTAATATAATGCTGTTACTTGTTAGGTCCTTTGTAAACTGAACTGTTGAACAGTTGCAGCATGGAAATACTAGAACACTTCAACAGTTCAGCATGGAAATACTAGAACACTTGCATGTTAGTGATTCTAACAGCCTAATTTTTTACTATTCACTGTGAATACGACTAAAGCACATTTTTCAGTTTTATTATTAGACATGTCATTAAACGAACATATCCTCTATGATACAAAATCATATTTCCATCATCTTATGGTTATCCTCTTTCTCTTAAGCTCCTCTAGAATTTAAGTTGGAAAATTGTGTTAAACTGGAATTACCCTCAAGCTTCTCTAGAGTTTAGAGTGGAAAAAATGTGTTAAATTGCAATTACCGAGTTCAAGATCTTGATCAACATCATGGGTGCTAGCCTTTGCTTATCTTGATTGTATTGAATATGCCATATGGATCCATCCCCATTGAAGGACTGATTTCTTATTTAAGGCCTCATGGGATGTTAGTAGTAACAAAGATATTTTGCACAACCTAGTATTAAATTACCATTGAACCGCCCATTTCTTTTCAGTCTTTTTCATAAATTATATATTCCCAACTTTTGGCTCATCTTCAATTCTTCATATAAGCAATTCTTTTAGTAGTTGTATCTATAACAGGTGCTTCAATACCTTCTAATACAGTAATGTCGTACTGTTAACTATCCAACATGCCACTTCAGAACTGCAATATCTACATCAATGCATTTTATACAAGTCTTCAAAACTATTTGTTTATACAAGTCTTCAAAAATGCCATTTATTGGATACGATCAAGCACATTTTTATTTTCAATACTCACTTTAGAATTTTTAGACATTTTCGTTAAGTCCAGCATGTGTCAATTACATGTCATATACCAATAACCTTTTTTCCTAAATCCCATAGTTCCCTTTCTCAATTACTTTCACGCATAAACTTTTCTATAAAAGTAATAACGCTAAAGAAATTCTATAAATAGCGTAAATTCAATATATCCTACCGTGAACATGATATATGCACATCTAAAACTAACAGAATACAACTTATGGTTGATCCTTGTGAAATCCTATGTATAGTTATTTTCCATCATGTCATCTTGTATACTTTCCTCTTTTACTCTGATGAGTTCACATTTGCTTTACAAGTAATATCACCAAAAATATTTTGTATATAACATAAATTCAATATATCCAAATGTAAGCATTAATAAAAGCACATCTAAAACTAACATGCAAAAGAAAATAACTTACCACCGATCCTTTTGAAATACTGAAATCCTATAATGGCAATGAACATATAACCCCACAGGTACTACAATAATAGTTATGTTTCATCATGTCATCTTGTGATGCTTTCCTCATTTACTCCACTTTTACATTTGCTTTAGAAATAATATCACCAAGAAATTTCTATAAATAGTATGCATTATACATTTAATATATCCATGTATGAACACTCCAATTTGCATATAAAAACTAACATACAAAAGAAAAATAACTTAATGCTGATCCCTAAACAATCCTATAATGTTAACAAAATAGGATCCACCGGACACTTCATGCTAGTTATTTTTCCATTATGCATAGGCCTCAATGATTATAACATAGCCCTGACAATACCTAATTCTCCTTTAAGGCATAGAATCAATTATTTTGCTTGTCTGCAAAAGAAATTTAAATCAATTATGGCATTATTTTATATTAAGAACCACATTACAAACCTTTCAATTGATATCTATACACATTCGTCAACTCGCTGAGTGCATGACTAATCATTTTGGTAAAGTCGACTTTATTTTCTAGACAATGTATAGATTCACTCAATCTTTTCTGGATCAACCTCTCCTATAACTTCAAATTTTATACGTATACTTCCCCTGTTATTAACAAAATCCTGAACATGGCCATGAAAATGAAATAGATACTTAACTCGTTCTTCTCTAATCATTTAAAATCAACTAGAATTTATATTAAATTAATCACATTAAGGTTACGTAACCATACTTGTATCTATGAGACCAGTTTAACAGAGAGACATTCAACTAACATATTAAAAAAAAAACAGAAAAATGCATTACCGTCCTCTGAGCAAGGATATTACATTATTCTCAGAGGAACAGAAAAGCAATGCAAATAAATAGGTAAAAATAATAATACTTTACCTTTTACTTTTTGGTCATAAGATGATCGATCACGCATCATCAAAGCAGCAGCTTCTCCATTTAATGGATCTGAAGGATTTGGATACAAGAGAAGTTGTGGAAGAAAAACCTCAAAAACATTAAGGAGATCTGAAAAAATGAATAACAGCTAGAGTAAGTGTTTGACAAGCTCGATAGTATAACAAGTGTTATGGTAAAGTTCAGTAGTATAACAGAAATGGGCTTCATGTGCTAACTGACCAAACATCGGACTCCAAGTCTGGTTAATGACATCCAAGCAAACTGAACCAGACCTGAAGATAAAAGACAGGAAACAAATATAATTGAAGCAAGCCAACAAAGACTTAAGAGTGTTCAGGGGGTACATCCTAGTCATAACTCACATTTCATCCACATTTGGATGGTAAATCTTCGTAACAAACCCAATAGATGGAGATTTGTATGGATAAGCATCAGGCAGTTCTACTCTAACCTTCCAAACTCCACCTTGATAAAGACCTGCCAAATTTCACAAATGAGGAGAAAACAGCAGACACTGTTGTCAGTATTCCAACAAGAAACAGAACAATGTAATAACCACCATATTATCTACTGCTTCCACGCCCAGACAAACCCAAACATTTTATTTTGTGATAGGAAACCCAAACATTTTTAAAAAATAGTAATAATACCATTTACGTTACCGGAAAACTAGGCCATTTAATCACATCCGAACCCAAACTAACAAAACATTAGGCAATGTTTAGTACATGGCTTTTTTAGCCATGGAAAAAAAAATTTCATGACAAAATTTTATTTAATTTAAAAGAAAATTAAAATTTATTTTATATCGTATCCTACACAACCTCTAACATTATACGGTCAGTTCACTTTACGTTCTACACATTTCACAATAAATCAATCAATTTTATATCACATTCAACAGAATTCTTAATATAATTAATTTTATTTTCCAACATACAGATTTAAAAAAAAAAAAGAGCCACAAATTTTTCAAACTATTTTTTTTCTCCAACCAAAGTGATGTGTGGGGATTTCCTGCAAATCCTCATTGTACAAAAATCAGCTTAAGCCTCTTCGCACGGTTCAATTATAAACCATTTGATTACTCCAAACCTGCGCCTGCTGAGGGTTTACACCCTAAACCCTGAACAAAACTTCGAACAGAACCTGAGCTTACCTGAGTTGAGCTTTCATTATTCACAGGTCCAGTAAAACAGCTTGCCAACTCAAATTCTAGCTATAGCCAATTGACCACTAAATGAATTATTAAATTTTTGAAGGTATATGAATAATTAAATTAGGGGTCACATATAGCTCTAATTGACTATATGATCAAACTTCCAACAAGATGCAAGGAACTTGTCATCAATGAACAGCCCACCTCAATAGGGAAGAAATTTTGCTATCATACATGCAACCTATTACTCTCACTCTCAGAACTCTTCCATCTTCTAATGAACTAGCTTATGGGAGTTCCCATCCACCCATTAACATGAGCTTTTTTTTTTAAGGATTAACATGAGCTTCGGTGGAGTTTAACTAATCAGTTCTGGAGAATAATTTATAGGCATCCAGAGCAACTTCATCCAAGTTGAACATTCTAATCGGATTAAGTCCTTGATATAGACAAGTCAGTTGGTCCCAATATAACCCCCCTCCTATACACCAGGAATCAAAATAAACTTTTTCCTTCTCTAGGACTGAATATCTCTTATGATAAGAGCGACATTTGTTCGAAACCAGAATCTAACTCAATAAACAATCAAGTTCTAATCAAATTGAATTAAGTCCTTGACATAGACAAGTCAGTTGGTCCCAATATACCTCCCTCCTATACAGTAGGAATCAAAATAAACTTTTTCCTTCTCTAGGATTGAAAATCCCTTATGATAAGAGTGACATTTGTTCGAAACTAGAATCTAACTCACTAAGCAATCAACTTCTAATCAAATTGAATCAACCCAATTTTATTGTCTCAAATTTGACCTACTGCAAGCAAATTCATAAGTGCATAAATAAACATGATAAACATATTTGTATTTACAACATAGATCAACATATTTGTATTTACACTACACACACTATGTGCTTAGATAAATATATGCAATAACAAGGCTCCAGATATAATATATATGCGTGTGAGTGTGTTTAAAGATGTGTCCCATACATTAACTGTGTGACAGAAAGGTGCATATGTACACAAGTAATTCTATTCCATTACCAAAATATATCATGTACAATATATGCCTGTTTTCATCATCAGCAGCAGTAACAATAACCCTAATGACTTGATCAATATGAGATCATGTTCATAGCACACATTATGATCATGGACCTGTTGTTGTTAATCAAAATATGTTGAGATACCGAAAAATTAATATGATCATGTATGAAAAGCAAGCATCAAAACATCAAAAGAAATAAAGGGTAAATAGCATCCAAGTCCCTGAGATTAGGGCATTGTTTCACATATGTCCACAAATTTGAATTTCATTTTATTGGACTTCTCAGGTATAAACATAAATTTCACCGCTGGCCCTTCTGTTGTCAACTCCAAAACTTTCCAAATCCCTCTCCCATGCATGAAAGGTATGCATCAAAATGAACACAAAAGGTGAAGGGTAAATATTATCCGGGTCCCGGAGGTTGGCCCCTCTTTCACGAATCTAAAGTTCTTTCTATTGGGTTCCTGAGACATAAAGATAAATTCATCGTTGGTCATTTCAACGACAACTCGTCCCTAAGGTACAAAAATGATTTCACCACTGGTCCTCCCACAGATGACACCAAAAATCCCTCCCAACCTCACTCCTTCCCTCCCTCTCAGTGATATAATAATACGCTAACCACATAAATTTCAATTTATTTAATAGCTTAACTTTTTTTAGTAGCAACCATTGGGATTTCAATAAATCTAAAGCATCTTAATGAAAACATAATTGTTGTTATCATCATCATCAACACCACCACCACCATTATCCACCACTTAAATGAAGTACTAACCCAAAGATTAAATCTAACTGAAAATTACATGGGAAGAACATTCTTATTCAAGTGGTCCCTCAACCAAAGACCTCATTACCCCAAATTGATTCTCAAGGACAACAATATGAAAAAGATGGAAAAGAAGAAATACATCCAAAAAAAACTATCCTCTCCACTCCCTCCCCCCCAATTTTCAATATGTTTGCACAAATGAGCGAACACACGGAGAGAAATAAATTGATTTTGGGCCCCAAAGCCTACCCCCAAGTTAACCTCTCTTTCTTTTCAAGTATTGGATATGTCAATATAAATGATACATTCCTATAGTATGATATTCTTCACGAGAAAGATGTACAAATTACCTAAATTATACAATCATTTATGAACTAAATCTTCTTGGTGAGAAGCTTAAACAAATAAAATGTATTATAATATTGACTCATGAAGTAAAACTTATTATATGAAACACCAGTACGATACGACGAAATAAATACAATAAGATATGGATACAGTGATATGATAAGCTTAAAAAATATAGAATATGAATATGTCAATATATGACAATTATATATGTGTGTGTATAAATAGGTCTTCAGGCGTAGGACCAGCCCAAGGGCATTGCTCGACATTCGGAGCACGTAGCAAATACCCGAGATGTCCCAACATCCTACTCTAGAGATCCAGGCATTACCTTCCCCAACATGTCACACACCAGCCGAGGTATTGGAACTCATGTCATTAACTTAAGATAACAGAAACATATTTCCCCATACACCTACATAAAAGCAGAAAAAGACAATCTGGATGAAACATGCTCGCACCTCCCAAGGATCATTTCTTGCCCTCGACATGTCCGATGATTAGGGCAGCTTACCGGACCGAACTAGAATGGTCCGGTTCAATTCCAACTAATCTGAAACCGATAGCCCAAACTTGGAATCGATCCAGGTCCGGTCCGGTTCTAGGTTTTGGGATGGGATGGGACGGGACGCCGGGAGAGATTAAAGTAAACTTTGTGGGGCAGCACCAATTTAAAAAACTTTGTGGCAATGCTTTGCTAAAAAAAAAAATTTTCAAGTAAAGTTTCCCCATTAATGGTAGTCTATATATAAGACATTAAAGTAACTCTAAAAATAATGTTTAGATAAGGAATGAGAGATTTTTTATATTTTTCGTATAATAACATACAATCTTTTTTACGTGTGCGCCTAAAAATACGATTGTACTGAGATTATAAATACTAAATAATATATTCTAAAAAACTGTCCTTTTCATATATTGTACAGGATTGTTTGGCTCGAACAACCAATCAAACTAAACCTCGATGCGTCTTATCATTCCTAAACGACCATAGCATAGAATTAAATTTGTTTGGTTTGCCTCTACAGTAGTGGGTTGATCTTGAGCCATAGTAATTCACAGATCCAATGAGCCATAGCTCAATACTCTGCTTCAGCATTTTATCTAGCTACAATGGATTGTTTTTTACTTTTCCATGTAACTAGATTACTACCCAAAAAAGTACAATATTCAACTGCTGAACTCCGATACACATTGGAGATTGCATGATTAGCATTCATGTATGCCTCCAATTGCATGCTTCTGCCTTTCTTGAACAAAATCCCCTTGCCTAGATTAAGGCCCTGTTTGGCGTGAGGACCAAAATAGTACTAGTTTAAAAAATAACAATAATAATAATAAATAAATTATTTTAATTATTCTACACAAATTTTAATATAAAAAATAATATTTCACTTCACATGCTCAATAATTTTTAATAAAAATATAAACTTTATTTCACATCTTAGATCAAAATACTCGATTTGAATATTTTGGTCTAGAATGTGAAATAAAGTTGACATTTTTATTTTAAATTATTGAGTATATAATGTAAAATAATATTTTTTATATTTAAATGTGTAGAATGATTTAAAAAAATTATTTATTATTATTATTGTTGTTTTTTAAATTAGTATCATTTTGGTCATGTTTTAGTCCTGTTTTGGTCCTTGCGCCAAACAGGGCCTAACTTTTACGTGTTTCAAAACCCAGTACATTGCAAATAATGTGTTTTTTTTGGATCATACATTAAATGGATTATCATACTCACTGCATATGATATGTTATTTCAAGCACACGACAAGTAATCAATCCCCCAACAAGTTGTTGATAGGCTCCTTTATCATCTCAAATTCTTCAACAAGTTATTTCAAGAGCCTCCTCTTCTTTCTTATCATTCCCAATAACATTGATATCATTGATATAGATCAATAATGCAATCACTTTTCATTGATATCATAATGCAATCACTTTTCCTTGCTTCAACTCATATAAGGCTCTTTTGATTTTACATTTCTTCCCTTAAAGGTCTTATTTGGTTGGAGGTTGTTTTCTGGTTTAGAGAGATAAAATGTATTGATGTTTGTGTAACATGTAAATAAATATTTTCAATGTTGAACATTGTGCAAGTTTGAAATAAAATTAATTTTTTATTGAAATATGTGTTAGACGAAAGATGTAATTGATTGTTAATGTTGAGATTTGAGCAAAAGTTGCACTATGAAGCACGGACACGTCACAGGGACACAAGGACGACACGGTATGACACGATTTTTCAAAATATAGGGCATAGACATGACATGACACATCAAATACAATTATACTTAAAAGAATGCATAATGTATAAAACAAATTTAAATTTTTAAATATAAACAATTTGTAAGTAGCACAAAAGTCTCATAAGATCAATATGAAAACTTGAGAAGAGACGTTATTAACATATAAAAGATTTATGATGTAAATTTAGAATTAACTTTGCAAAGTGAGTGGAAAAAAAAAAGAAAAAAATAATTTTACTTGTCAGAATAACCACGGCGAGCACGACAATAAGAGAAGGTAAGAGCTCTCGGCGTTAAGGATAAGAGAAGGACAGAGATAAAGCTAGAGTCCTGAATATTTTGCAATTGGTTCATTTTCATGAGGCTTAAGGGCAGTAAGGAGAAAGTTTGATTTAGCTTGATTAGCTTTTAATTTTGACTTATATTAAATAAAAACTTAATAATAATAAAATATAGATTTTTAGTTTTATTAGATAAAATTTTAACAATAATAAAAAATTTAAAATATTAATAAAAAAATAAAGGTAGATATGTCCATAGGGGTTTAGTCTTATGCATAATATTATTAAAAAATATAATATTAATAAACAAATTTAACATTAATATTAAATGCATCCAATTCTATTCCATATGTGTCTCAAAAATGTTTTGTATCTCAGAAATGTCCTAAAGTGTCCCGAATTATTCTCATGTGTCCAAAAAGTCTTTTCACTTTTTTAAATATTATTTAATTAGAACACGCCATGTGGCATATCCGACACATTGCCCCTATGTGTCCTCGCATGTACTCTCATGTCCATGAGTCCAACACAAATACAATGTGATTTTTTAAAGTGTCCATGCATCATAGGAGGTGCACCATGAAAAATAAAAATATAGAATACTTTGCAGCTTTTGTATTGGTTTATGAAGCATGGACACTTCAAAAAACTATGTCGTGTCTGTGTTGAATACACGAACAAGGGAGAACACACAAGGACACTGTGTCGGACACGCTACATAACGTACCCTAATAAAATAATATTAAAAAACTAAACAACTTTTTTTGGATACGCGAGGACACTTTAGGATACTTTAAGACACTTCTGAGACACTTTGGGACACCTTAAAACACTTCTCAGACACTTCTAAGATATTCTAAGATGCAGTACACTTTTGAGATATAAGATACTTCTGTAACACATATAGGATAGCATTGGATACATTTAATATTAATGTTAAATTTATTTATTAATATTATATTTTTTTAATAAAACTTATGGATATATCTATATCCTTCTTATTCTTTTTATTAATATTTAAGATTTTTATTATTGTTAAATTTTCTCTAATAAAACTAAAAATTTATTTATTCTTATTATTAAAATTTTACTTAATATAAGTCAAAATTCTAAGCTTAACAAACTATATTAAATTTTTTCCTCCCCCACTGCCCTCGAGCCTTGCGAAAATAAACCACTCATAAAAAGTTTGAAACTTCAGCTTCACCTTTATCTTTCTTTCATCCTCAACACCGAAAGCTCTTACTTCCTGTTATTGTCATGCTCACTGTGATTGTTCTGGCAAGCAAAATTATACTTTCTCTTATTCTCCCACCTACTTTGCAAAGTAAATCCTAAATTTACATCTCAAATCTCTTCAATGCTGACAATATTTATTCTCAAGTTCTCATCTTAATTCTATGAGACTTTAGTGCTACTCAAAAGTTGTTCATACTTAAAAATTTAAATTTGTGCTATATTTTATATGCTTATAAATTACTAAATTACTAATTTAATTATTATTATTATTATATTTGACATATCATGTCATATTTGTGTCCTATATTTTAAAGAATTGTCGTGTCGCTATGCTGTATCGTGTCCAAGTATCGTGTCTGTGCGTCATAGGTATTAGTAGTAAAATAAACATAAAAATTTGGATGTTTTTGAGGGTTCAAACCAAATAACTATTTTGTGTTTACCCAAAACCTGGTGGTAACACCATTCCTCGTATTAAATTTGTGTAGACTCCAATCAAATTTGGCTACTAATGACAATAATATCCTTACTTTATTCATCTTTGCTATATGAAGAATAGAATCTTGGTAATCTACCCCATATGTTTGAGTGCATACGTCGGCTACTAGCCCAATTTTATACATTTCAAGTGAACAGTCTACCTTAAACTTCAGTGCAAACACCAATCTTCACCCCACTAGCTTTTTACCTCTTGGTAACTCAAACTAGCTCCCAAGTCTTGAATTGCATTCATTTCCACACTCATGGCTTCCCCTTATTTTGCACTACTTAAAGCCTCAGGGCATGCTTGTAGAATGTAAGTGGGCAAGAAAGCATCTATTTATATAGCATAGTCTGCAAGATAAGAAGTGAGATATGGATGGTGGGTAAATTTCTTGTTGCCTTTTCTCAAAGCAATTGGCATACTCATATCAAGCTCTCGCAATCATTAGAGTGCAAATCATGGCTAGTAACAATAGAGTCACATATATCTATCTACCTCATTTCCAAGACTTGGTTTAGACGAATGAGATTGATCCAAATCAGTAGTAGGACTTTAGCTTCTTCAGTAGAAAGCATCAATGGACAATGTTTTAAAGAAAAAATAGTTAAATATGGTGGTTCATGGTTCTCTATTTCGGTTTCTATCAATGTGGTTAGTTCATAAATAGGTCTAGATGATACAATTTGTAAAATGGTGAGATCAACAAGGTTAAGACAATCATAATATTCCTTAAGTGATGTCTCCCTCTAAAGAAGAGGATTATTAAAAAAACATTTTTATAGTTATTGTTAAAAAAACATAGCCACTTGAACAAATGTAACTAACACCAACAGCATGGAAAAAATTTAAGGAGAGGATGGAAGCATCTATAGTGATTTTGAGCAGAGGAATAAACAAAAAAAATATACCAAATGGCTCTAAAGTCAAGTTTGTTTCAATTACAGAATAAACACAAATGAAAACAACACATCCAAAAAAAACCAAGGTTCTATGTGAGTGTGAGGTAAATCTAGAAAAAATTAAGAAAGAATTTCTAACACTCTTAGATCTCATTTGATTGGAGTATATTTTTAGAAATTTTTAAGTTTTTTAGATATAGAAAGAGAAAAAAAATGATTTTATTGTTATGATGTGAAATAAAGGTATTTTATTATTGAGGAATGTGTTAAATGTAAAATAAAATTGATTTTTAATATTTAAATTTATGTATGATGTGAAATGAATATAAAATATTAACAGAAGTATTTTTAGAAAGGCTAAGAGTTTTTTTCCTAGCTCCATCCAAGCTTAAAGTCAAGGGATATGAGATGGAATTCAATTTATGAGGTGAGCAAAGGTGAACAACCTCAACCCACATGTTCTTTGAACCTCATTTTGAAGAAAAATAGCATGAGTAATTGAGAAGTGTCCTGTAGTGTTTTCCTAACTCAGTGGGGAAGGAGCTTGCTTGAATACTGGTGGGCCTTAAGTTCAAATCACACCACAATTTCAAGTGGAGAAAAAAGTGGCGTTTAGGGATAAATCAAAAAGGAGAGAGATGTGTCCATTGTTTCCTTTCTAATGATTCCATGTTCCTGTGGGGTATAAATACATGAAGATTCATGAATAATTTCCTCTATGAAGATAATTGGAAAGAGTTTACTGACATAATCTTTAGCATTGCCTGACCTTATTCTTTTAATTTTTAACTGAAATTTGGCACTGGATCATGTTATAAAACATGGGAAACACAAAGCCAGAAATAGTAGATATTGACAAGCTGAGACACCTTTTAATTCTAACATCAGATTTCTTTAAAAGAAAGATCTTGGTGACCCAAGTACAGTAATCCATGAAGGCAACCAACCAAATAGCACTAAAAATAGCAGGCACATTTGAAGGTCCCAAATATCAGTGTGAATCAAGAGAAACAAGAGATGAATTTTTCTTGCCCACTAGAAATTGAACACATTTATGTTTGGCCAACGCATAATTATCACAACAAAGTTTATTAACATCCACATCTTTGAACAATAGAGGAAACATGACACCCAAATCTTGAAAAGTAAGATGACCCATTTTCTAGTGATGAGATAGAATTTTGAAATAGTCAGATTCACTAATTTCAATAAGAAGGGAGGTGGATCCATTGGCCTTGCTTTTATTTGATTCTTCAAGATAGTAGAGCACTTTGCATTCCACAGTGCACCCAAACGTCTTCCATGAGAATTAATCCTAAAAAACATGGAAGGAATGTCGCACAACAATTCATTTGATTTATGGTGAATTTGGAATGTGGATGGCATTTTACAAGGACATTGCAAGACACTAACGGACATCTCCTATGCCAGCTATGATTACTAACAATCAATCGGTAGCAAAAATTTCTCTGACCTTGAGTATGGTGTATACACCGAAAAAGATAGGATTGATTTGCCTTATGAATAGTGGTCCAAGGGCAGTAGGATGTATGATCTAAGGCACTTAAAATATGTAAAAGAGAGTTACTTGATTTTTAAAAATAAAAATAAAAATCAAGTAACCTCTCATACGTGTGCCTTGTATCATACTCCTGATTATACAATGACCATGCAATTGCCACCTGATAGTTTTTCAAAATAATTAAGGTCTCTCAACCTGTCAATATCTCCTTTGTCCAAAGCTTGCTGTTGGTAGCATCTAATTGTTGCATACCTGCATCATTTGCATTTAACAGGTTTGCTTACTTCTTTAGCCGCACACTCTTAGATCCCACATCACCATCTGGGAGCTTGCCATAAAGCTTCCAGCATTGATCCTTAATATACCCCTTGTCTTTGTAGTAGTTGCATATTAGGTAACGACTCATTCCTTTGTTTTTTGATCTTAATGATTTTGGATGGAGTTGATAATCCAGCTTAACTCATCTCTTTAGGACCAACAATGGCAAAGATTGATTAGTCTAGTGGTGGTGGATCGTTTGAGCCCCTTTTAATTTCCTCTACCCATACTATTAGGGATGGTAACTACTCCTTGCTAAAATTGTTAACTTGAAGATGATCAAACTTTGCTTTAACACCCGCCAAAAAATCAAGTTCTGTCCTTTAACATGATTTTTTTGAGAGTGGTAGCATCATCAATATTTTTCATAGAAATACACCTGCAATAATCCCTTTATTGCCAAAGATTTTCCTAATTTCTGTATTTAGTCACAAAATTGTTACCTTTTAGTGTTCATGAGTTTGATCCTAATCTCATATGTTTGGGTAGTCATTCTTCTATGAATGTTTGCTGTATCATCTCTCATATATCTCTTGCCATGGACAAAAGCATGCATGTACCACTAATTTCTACCATCATGCATTCCAAATCCATGCCATCCAACACCCAGTCCTCTTCATCCCATGGCAAAAATGATTAGGACTTGGCCCAGATCCTATAAGGTGATTGAGTTTCCATTTTCTTTTAGAAACATCCGAATTACTTGAGACCACTGGTTTTTTGCATCCAATTAGTAAGAAGAATAGAAATGTTGTAGTTTGCTCGTAATTAGCGTGTTTAATGCAAAAGTAACTTCATCTGACAATTTAGAGGCTTCGACTTTTATAGCTGACACAATTTTTCAAAAGCATTAGTAATAGGAGGCTGATTTTCATATTGAATGGGAGAGGATGGAAGAAATAACAAGGATTGATTTCTATGAATGCTTTAATACCATGTGAACAAGCAAGAAATTTTGAATATAATTTTAATTTTCGGAATCAATCATCTATGCATCATGTTCAAAGCTGAAAATATAGCCTCCCAGCTGTTTCAAAAAGTCAAACAATTCAATTATGGAACTCGTTAATTTATGGAATACCATTAACAGATTACACAAGAAGAGAAAACAGTAAGGAAAAGGAAACAAAAGATAAATGAAACTAAAGATTTTTCTATATTACCAAATTCTCTAAATATGAGCCTTTACTGAACAGCTGAGATTTTCCAACACGTGTCTAATATAAATTAGCGGATTATTATAACTGTTATCCATTGATGCATGTAAATTTGTTCTATGATAGTTCAAATTTATCTTACTCATGATTAACAAATAAATACATGAAAATACCCACACTCATCATTGAAGTATGAAATTTGATATTCTTATATGAACATAGGCTCCACACTAGGGTTCTGCTATTCTTATATGACTATAGCCCTCAGGTATTTTATACATATCTTGGGTTCTTTTCAAAAAAACAACAGGTTCAAGTTCCAATAAAAAAAACACAATAGGCTCAGGTTTTAGCAAACTCAAGGGTCCAGTTTGGTAATGTGACCATTCTAGTTACGCCTTCAAAATTTTGGGCTTGTTTTGAGATGTGTGTATGATAAAAAATAAAATTAATTGTGTAGAATGTGAGATAAAATTAATGATTCTAATAGTGTAAGATGTGAAAGAAGTAAATCTTTTATTTTCAAAAATGTGCAGGATATAACAAAAAATAATTTATATTATTATTTTCTTTTTTAATGAAGCAATCATTTTGATCTTTAGTATGACCAAAATGATATAAGGGGCAAACAGGTAATATTTTACTTCACAAAAGTGTAATAATGTAAATATAAGGCATTATTAAGGAAATGAAAATTTTTCCAACTCTAGAAGGCAAGGCAAGATATCATTTTCAATATCCCCAAATCTAATTAGCTTGACAATTGAATTGATATGGATTAAGTTATAATTGTCATGACGATTCAAACTTTTTTTTTTGATAGTGATTCAAACTCTTTTACTCGTTCAAAAGGTACGTTTTCTAGTTGAGGGCAACTTGCATGAACACTCAACTTCATGCCAACCATGCCAAATAATGAGTGGTGCTTTCATTTAGTTTCTAATTCATATATATCACAATCTAATAAACAACAACGAAATGTCTGTCAAATGGCATTTGCCTCAACCTAATATTCATGGTAACCGTTTATCAACAAGAGCTGTTTCAATATGGATGCATGACACTTCACAATGCATCCAAATGGTCTATACTGTAGATGTTAGCAGGTTCTTGTATCTCACCATAATATGCAATGTTAGGCCTGCATGCGGGACATAAACAGCAAAGGACCCCATTGACTAATAAAATGCTAAAAGAGCTTTGGGTGAAAAAAAGGGGAGTGGAGTTAAAATTCATTTCAATTTCAATTTCTCACCCTCAAACTAGTGAAAAGTTGAGATAGGAAAAAAGTTACTTTTACAAATATTAAAGAAGAGAACTTTGAAAGATTATTCATTGCCAGCCTAGACATCATTCCTTCCGTGAGACTCCTTTCCAACTCAACTCTGGAAAACACAATCTGATAATATAAGAGATTAAGAACTTCTCTTTCCCATTAGAACGTTCATCATGATTGTACAAAACAACATTGAACAAAAAAACAAACCATGGACAACCAAACAGGGCTCAAATTTTATTTGTGCTTGGACTAGCAATCACCTAAATCTAACTGAACCAGTACAGTGCTTGGTTTTGCTTTAAATGATAGCAGCTCCCTCACATTTACAGCGAATAATGAAACGGTGCTCAGAAAGCTAACTCCTTGTGTTCAAATGTATCATATAAGCACAGGAAGAAAAAGCCAGAAATCCAAGCTTAGACCTATCTTAATCAAATACCTAAGTTTAGAAAATCTCTTCCTCCTTTGCCCCCATTGACACGAGCACTAGTTAGGGTAGCTTCACAAAGAGGGCCCATAACTCATACTTAAATCCCGCTCATCCAAGTGAGATTCTGCATAGTAGCTCCTAACAGATAGGATGATTCACAATCAAGGCAGATCTCCCACGTCTAATACAATCTATCCACCTAGACCAAAAAGCTGAGCAGGAACCCAACAGATCCACGGATGAGCGGGAATTTAAGCAAATGATCAAAGTTGGAAATTTACAACGAGGACTGTAACAAAAAGTAGTCAAATATAGTAAGAGAAATTGGTGCATTACTGCTAAACATCTACTTGTTACGAAGAGCTACTAGTACATACTTTCTTTGGGTCCATTGAATTCCACGTAAAACTCCTGCATCCCGTCGTTAATTGTCTCGACCTTGTAATCGCTCATCAAGCTGCATCCCGCAAAAGAAGCATGAAAAATCAGTAAAAAAGAATCAAAAAGAAAGGCAAACAAGGCCATAATAAGATACGGCAAGAGATCAGGAGATCTACAGTTTCATGAAGTCCATCTCCCTCCTCTTGCTTGGCGAAGACATCGCGCCCACCCTTTTCTCGCCCTATTCCAGAGATCGACCAGCGAAATACCAGAGAGAAAGGAGGAGAGCAGGAAGAAGGAAGAGGAGGAAGAGGAGGGGATCGCTTATCCGAGGAGGAGATGAGGATTGTGCCTAAAACTATTCCAAAAATCCTTTTTTTAATGCGTTGCGCTTTAAAATTTTTCCACGCATCTCTGGAGTGAACGCCCGAAGCTTTTACGCCTGTCCCTTTCTCCCACTGATCATCTACGTCTCCTGCGGGCGCGTCGCATGCGACAATCGGTAAGTGGTACGCTCAAACGCTGCAAAAGCCCACAGAATGATATTATGATTTTCGAAATTATTAATTAATTACTTTACTTATTTGAATTTATTTATTTCCATAATTATCAGGTTATTAAATATATAAACTATTAAATAATATATATATATATATATAACATCAAATAAGATGATTTGTTATGTACATAAATGCTAATTAATATTCAAGATGCACAAAGATTATATTAATTAGTGAAATTGAAGAGAAAAGTCCAACACCTAAAAACAAGATAATTGATTAAATCGAGTTTAAATTAACTTAAGTATAAAATCAAAATAATATTACTTTAAATAATAATAATAAATTTTTTTAATTATTCTGCACAAATTCTAATGTAAAAATTCATATACTTGATAATTTTTTTAAAAAAATTAATTTTATTTCACATTCTAAATTAAAATATTTAATTCTAATATTTTGATTTAAAAAGTGAAATAAAGCTAATAACTTTATTGAAAATTATTAAGTATGTAATATAAAATATTATTTTTTTATATTAAAATTTATGTAAAATAATTTAAAAAATTAATTTATTATTATTATTATTATTATTTTTTAAACTAGCACTATTTTAGTCTTCGCGCCAAATAGAGCTTTAATAATTCTCAAATTTAATCAATCTAGATAAGTCTATATTAAATTTGAGCTTAATTTGTGACAAATATAAATTCTTAATGTTTTTCAACTTAAACACAAATTTTGATTAAGCAATTATTTGCTAAGAGCCCTAAAAAAATTAAAATAAATAATTTTATTTAACAACATACGTTTATTATTTATCTGAATAAAAATTCATAAAAAATTATTTTACATAATAATATTAAAATAAAGAATAAATTACCAATAAGCTCCTACAATTTACCCATATTTATTTTTTATCTGTATTTTTTAAAATTCTTTATTTAGATTCTTATTGTAAAACTGCAGAGACTTAATAAAAAAATAAATTAAAATGTAATTATAAATAGATATAAAGGTTTATCAGTAATTTATTTTAAAATATCTTTTTTTTTAATGTGGAAGCATGCTCATTTTAAACAGAAGCTAAGATGGTAAGTAAATTACAATCAAGACTTTAAGACTCGGTTAAAATTGCGTATGATTGAGTCTGAATAGTTTTGTTTTAGCGAAAATCAATCCAAAAAAGTTAACGAATTTCAGTTTTAATCGAAACTTAGTAGTTTTGATAATTTAAGTCGAGTTTTGATCGAAACTCAGTCAAAACTACTGAAATTCATGTCTTTTTAAAAAAAAAATATTCAATAATTATCATTAATAAATTAATTTTAAATTTATAAAATTTAAAATTATCGATATTGAAACTATCAAAATTATCAAAATTAATGAAACTGATTTTTATATTTTTTGACAAAAATAAAAATAAAAATTGAGTTTTAAAACCTCGAATAAACAATGACCCAACTGACAAGGAGAGTTTTTTTTTTTTATGTTAATGGCAGGAGAGTTGAATCTTTGAAAATTGATTACATTCTTCATCAAAAATAAAAAATAAAAAATAAAAAAAATAAATGATAACTTTATCATACTCAATAGGCTTTAATCAGTCAAATTCTTCCTAGGCATAATTTCACGCATCTCACTTCATATTAATATATTACATATCAGTCCTCTTTTTTTCTCTTAATTAGCATCAGTCCTCAAATTTATAAGTTTTTACTCACGTGACAGAAAAAATTTTAATATTTACTTATTAGATACTCTAAACTTAAATATTATATAATACATATTTATTTATTTTAATTTTATAATTAATATATCCTAAAGTTAAATATTATATGACACACACTCATTTATTTTAATTTTACAATCAACACATTCTAGTTTACTTATATTATATTTTATTTAATTTTATTTGATTATAAAATTAAAATAAATGAGTGTGTGCTATATAATATTTAATTTTTGATTGTAAAATTAAAATAAATGAGTGTGTGTCATATAATATTTAACTTTAGGATGTATTGATTATAAAATTAAAATAAATAAATGTATGTTATGTAATATTTAAATTTCGAATGTCTAAAAAATAAATATTAAAATTTTTTGTGTTATATAATTAAAAATCTCAATTTATAAATATTACAGTGCACTCCTGAACTTTTGATATATTACATATCATAATGTGAGTTAACAGCTTGAAAATAAATAATTATTTTGTTCATTTATTTTCTAAATATAACACTCCCGAATTTTTTTAATATTACACGTCACACATCTAAAATTTAACTACTAAATATTACGAGATATATTTCGTGCAATAATAAAATTAATTGAAGTGTATAGCATGTAATATTTAAATATTAGAGGACTATTATGTAAGTAAGATAAATGAAATATCATGTATATAAACACTCTTATTTTGTACTACTAGGTCGAATATCTATTTCACTCGATCAAAAAAGGTTAATTAAGGGTTGAATTTATTTTTTTATTTTAAAATAATAAAAAATTAACAGTAAATTACATTTGGGCCCTATAGGTTAAGAGCATTGCAAACTAAACTTAACTTTTGAAAAATTTAATTTTTATCTCAATATAAGAATTCTGTAATTTTAGTCTCTTTTTTAAAATTTCGAATTCTTTTTTGGCATTTTTTGATAGAAAATATGAAATTTGATTAGTTTTTAGTTAATTTAAATAACTTATGCATTTTAAAGGCCATTATATATATTTATTGCCATCATTTTTTAAAATCTTAACAAAGATTTAAAATTTAATTTCTTTCGAAATAATAATTAAAAGTTAATGATATAAATAATAGTGCTACAAGGACCCAAATAGAAGTTTTTAAAATGATATGACCAATTTTGAATTTACCCAAGAATTAGTAATGTCACAATTCACATGAACTTTATATCAATAATAACATTTTGAAACTCAGTTTTTTTTCGGTTACAAAATAAAAGTATTAATTTCAACAGTTTTGATAGTTTCAATAATTTTAGTATCAACAGTTAAATTTTTTTATATAAATTATTTAAATTTTATAAATTTAAATTAAATTATTTTAGGAAAAAAAAGAGTTTCGATAATTTTGACTGAAACTCAATTGAAATTATTGAAACTTCCAAGCTTCGGCTGAAAATGAAACTCAGTAGCTTTCTCTAATTGTTTTTGATTGACACCAATTTCAAACTATCAAAACTCAATAATTTCAACAAACATTTAAATCATGATCAGTGATTTACTTCATCTCTTATATATATAAATTTTATGTCATATAAACATAATTTTTAATGTAACAAATATATTTTATTTTTCATTATTCACATAATTAAATATTTGTGAAAACTTTTCTAACCTTAAAGTTTTCTATCTTTTTTGTTTAGTTGTAGTTTATTCTTAAATGATTTGAATTATTTTAAAATTAAAAGTAATTATTTTAATATTATAATTTTAAATAAAATTATTTTATTATTAAAAATTATATTGAAAGTAAATTAAAATTAAAATTTATTTATTTAAAATTGAATTTAAGCAGCATCTAAAATAAAATAATTTTAAATTTTTATATAATGTAAAATTGAAGATCTTTTTATGCCCAACTAAATAAAAACAAGAAATTATATTTTTTTAAATATAAATAAGATGTGAAATATAATTATTTTTAAGAAATGATTTGCAAAATTCAAAAGTTTTATAGCAGGTATATAATATTTTGTTATATTGTATTAAAATTTATATAAAATATCAAGTACAACCTTTTTATAGTCAAAAATTAATGGAAGAATTACGTACATAACACAATTTAATTTTCAAATTCCATAAAACTTTGATCTTCAATTATAAAATATATTTTATATATTCTAATTATAATTATTATAATATTTTATTAAAATTTAATTATTATTTTATTCATAATTAAAACTTCAAATTCTAATAATTAATTTAAATAAGATAAAAATTTAATTATTTAAAACAATAATAATATTTAGTTCTAGATTTAAAGCAAAAGCTAACGAAAACTAAAGTAGGCGTTGATCAAATTCATCACATGAGATAGAGTGTCATTTATCGAAGATTAATTATGATGTATAATTAAAATATTCTAATTTAAGTAAAGGTATTTAAGAAGAGTGATCGTAATGTGTAAAATGTAATTAATTCATCATAAATTTTACAGTTTCTGAGAAGTTGATATAAAATTTGTAATATTTATTAGAAGTTTTTAATTTAATATTATTTTGACATTACAACATATTATTTTAAAAAAACATAATTATTTAATTTAATAATATATAAAAATAATTTTATGGAAATTTAAAATTATATTTAATATTTAAATAATATGGCAAATAACATAGTTTTATATACATAAATTTTAAAATTAATAAAAGATGGATTTTTTTTATAAAAGTAATGAAAGAGTTTTTTTAATGATTTTTTGTTTTTTGTTGACTGAATGAATAGTGCGTATTTTCATGTTCCTCGTGTCTCTATTGCATGCCATCTCTGCCCTAGTTTTACCCGCTGCGTTGTTCTGTGTTTCCCCTTCTTCGACGCGGAGACGAAGAGGGCCAAAGATCAGCCTGTCTCGATCCCGTCGTTGTGATCTACGACTGCTACTTTGTTTGTGTTCAACTTCGCTGATGCAGAGCGGAAGAGGAGGGAGATTGAGCATATTTGTTGACTTTATTGCCAGATTTCTTCGCCGATTTTGTCATTGCTCAGGTAAGTATTTGTTAACACGTAGTTCCAGCACTGTATTCCTGTTGTACATGTAGCGCCTAGCTGGCATTTAGCCTATATTTTTTTACTAATCCATCTATCTGTTCTCACAGGTTTCAGACCCCGGTCAAACCTCGGACACTAGGGTTCAACCAAGCCTCGTCCATGACGAGCCAGGACCATCCCTGATAACTAGGGGTGGCAAAATGGGTTGACGGGTCGGGTTCGGGTCGAACCCGAATCCGACCCGACCCAAATAGCTTCAACCCGAACCCGACCCATTTATTAAATGGGTCAAAATCTATGACCCGAACCCGACCCGATTAATAAATGGGTCGGGTTGGCGGGTCGACCCGATCCGTTTATAGGGTATTTTTTGATAAATGCCCAACCCGAACCCTACCCGACCCAATTATGCCCAACCTGAACCCGACCCGTTTAATAAATGGGTCAAAATTCATGACCCATACTCAAAATTTGCGGGTCGGGTTCGAGTCGGGTTCACGGGTCGGGTCATATATTGTCACCCCTACTGATAACATCGAAGACGATGTTACAAAGCGGTGCCTGTCACAATCAGCTTGGCCCGACCGCGTCGTTCTCCGTACAAGGCCTTCTTTCCAAGACACGTAAATCAAGGGTCCGCACGCTCCAGCTGTCATGGATCCCCAGAAGCAGTACTAATATTAAAAGTTAGCATCTTCAATTTTGCTGCTTTTGGTCCCTCCGGCGACTGACAAGCGGCGCGAGCTCAGAGCTTGTTCACCTCCTTTCCCCGAAAAACCAGGACAAAGCTATGCAATCCATCGCCTACAAATACCTCTGAGCAGTCTTTAAGCAGACGGATTGAAGAAAAAAGATCGACAGGAGCGACCAGAGTGCAAGTAATCTCCCGAATTCTCCCATTCTCATTGTATTAGAGCCCCAACTAAGGAGCTCTATTTCTCTCTCTCCTTCCCAAATATTGTATTAGCTCTTACGGCTATCTTTTTCCGCTAGTGAAATCTCTTCGCTGATCGCCCGGGTGGACGTAGGGGATTTCCTCCCTGAACCACCTTAAATCTCTCTGTGTGCTGTTCTGAATGCCCCAAACTCTCTCTCTCTCTTAAGCCTCAATCATCAAGCTTATTCCTCTGCGCGCCGCCGTCTCTCAGGACTCTCTCTTTTTTGGTATTTCTTGGGATCCTCTACATCTCACGTCAACATCTTCTAGTGCTTTAATTGAGACCTTGAGAAGATGGTGGCTAGGACGCGCAGAACCAACTTTGCTGCTCGCAATACACTTGCGGGAGAACCTTCCGTTCGGGCGCCAGACGACAGAGCTTCGGCCTCAACCTCTCGGCGCCACGCCGGATCTGCTTCCTCCGCCAAGGGTACCCATGTCTCAGAACTTCAAAGGATGCTCGCGAATCTCATTGACCTGGTCATTGGCCTCACAGCCCAACAGGTTGTGATTCTCAGGCAGACTCAGCCAGTGTGCGCAGTATTTCCTCTCCCACCGGTTGCGGCGGCTTCTGCACCTCTTTCGCCGGTTGCGCCGGCCCAAGAACCTCTTCCACCTGTAGCAGCGGCCCCTCCTCTAGTCGTTGAGGCTCCTGCTCCTGCTCCTGCGCTTCCTATTGCAGTGCCTTCCATTCAGACGTCTGGCTCTTCTCAACCGTCCAGACACACCTTTCGCCCTCAGGAGGTTCACCAGAACCCACCTCCACCATATCCGCTACCACAGCCTGTTTTCCTTCTACCTGCCTTCTCTCATTTCCTTGCCGGAAGAGACCCCCTCTTTTCCATATGTTTAGGCCCCTCATCATGGGCCTGACCTTCTTTGGACCAATGGATGGCAATGCTCCTTTTACCAACGCCATTCGGCTGGCCCCAATCCCAGAAGACTTCAGGCCGCCCAAGCTTGAGGCCTACAAAGGCGTGACCGACCCCCACGAGCACGTACAAGGGTTTGAGGCCGCGGTCCGTTATCGCCAGCCAGATGAGGCTACCAAGTGCCACCTCCTAGCGAACACCCTGAAGGGGGCGGCATTTAGCTGGTTCATCAAGCTCCCCAGGGGTCACATTTCCTTCTATGAACACCTGAAATGGGAGCTGATCGCCCGTTTCATCGATCGAACCCGAATGGTCATTTCCAACATGGTGCTCGCCAACATTAAGCATTGCGAGAGGGAAAGCCTCCAGGATTACACCAACCGCTTCTTTGTCGCCGCGGTAAAAGCTGAAGATGTCGACCCTGCAATAGCCATGCATAATTTCCGGAGGGGACTCAAGGTGAGGGATCTGTCTAAATCCCTGCAGCTGGCCAAGCCTTGGAGCTACCCAGAGCTGGTGGCCAGAGCCAGCCAATTCATGCTCCTCGAGGATGCTGAGTCCTCTCCCCCCGGTGTTTCTGGAGTCAAGTAGGAAAAGAGAAAACATCGGGGTGATGAACCCTCGGCCACGAAGCTACATATGACCAAAAGTCGTGGTCAAGATGAGGGGAAGCCACGACACGTCCAACACTAGAAACATTTCTTCTCTCGGCCACTTCCTGAAGTCTATGCGGCAGCCGTCAAATAAGGTTGGGTCCGACCTGCCGGACCCAAGCCAATGCCTCCAGTCGAAGTAGATCCTGACAATTATTGTGAGATTCACGGGAACTACGGGCACAAACTTCACAAGTGTCGAGGCCTCAGAGCTCTGCTCGATAAACTGGCGCATCAGGGCAAGCTCGAGAAGTTCATGTAGATGTCACCGACCTTCACTACTGCCCAGAAAGAGAAGGCCCTTACATCGTGCGTGAGGTTGCTGGATCGAACGTATATTATCTCATGACTTCTGAAGGCATCCAACTTCTTAGATCTTGGAGCGGGGATGATCTAAAGAAATTCTACGTCTGATCCCTGGCAGCAGTTCATATTTATACTCCATATACAAAATTCATTTGTACAGATTCATTCAAGAATTTATTACACGGATTCAATCAACGAGTTCTGTGATATTCTTTAGACATTTGGGTTCTTCCGAAATATATCTGAATTTTTTTATGCTGTCCCAAAGGTTATATCTTGAACTCCGAATTTCTTGTGACAATGAATCTTACACCTATTAATTCATATTGGGGTATCCATATCAGCCTAATGTCTATCGCTCAGGTATGATTTCAACCTCAAAACTCTCAACCATCGTACCCAAGGAGCCCGAGCCTCGTACACGATGGTTAATTATAACTAACCTTCCATATATGGAGGTCACTGAGCCTAGTTACCCCTGGCAGGTGGAGTCTCCTACCTACATCTGGAATCCTTTCATAAGCCCATCCGGCTAGCGGAAGGTGTGAAGGCTTGCTAGTAACATTAAGGCAGTCCCTGTTATCTGCTCATGATACAGGTCCCCCCTAAGCAGAGTGTCTTCGCTTTCCACTAGGATCTGTCACTCTAACGGGGGTCAGCCCTTGCCTCAAGTACAAATATTGGCCACGATATTTCAGATGAATAAGTTCTTTTGGCATTGGGTCAGATAACTCCTCCTAGGCAAGATCTCCGCTATTATTGTTACTTCTTTCCTGTGCAGGCACATAAAGGGATATGATTCCAAGCCCGAAATTATGGAACCCCCGAGGTCAACCCATGCCTTAAGTACAAACATCAGACACGATGTTTCAGACACTTCAAGTCCTTTTGGCATTGGGTCAGATAATACCTCTTAGGCTGAATTTCTCATGTTATCATTGCTTTCTTCCTATGCGGATTTGTGAAGTTCAAAGTTCAAGTTGGGAATATTTTATATTATTTAAAGACCTTTATTATTAACTAGTTATGAAGGATTTTCTCATAGAGTCATAATTAGAATGTCTCAAACCTCATACCAAGGTATCTATTCATTTCATACACATCAGAATAAAACAGGTATGCAAGACAAAACAAGCTTTCTATTTATTCATTTTCAAAATTACAAAGAGTTGAGGTTACAATTCACTCATCTTACAAGGAAAGTGGTTAGCCTTCACTGATCCCGTCCAAAAGATCAAGCATCTGATGGATGAGGTCATCAGTTAAGTCAAAACCCTCCTCCCTGTAAATAGGATCAATGGCCAAACAAGGAAAGGGATCCACTTTTCCAAGGTTAGAGGCAGTAATTTTGCCCCCTTGGATCAAAGTGGAGGTCAATCCTTTCTATGCCCGCTTGATCTCATCTAACCTCTCCTTTCTATAAGGTAAGCTTATTTTGTAGGTTTTCACAACCACCGCAGACCTCTCCGTGACAATGGCCTCCTGGTCCCCGGCGACTTTGTCCAACTTCTCCCACAGAGCCTTATTATCAGCCTTAAGCGCACTTATTGCAGATTTATAAACTGCAAACTCCTCTTATAGCTTAGCCTTCTCCTCCTGAACGACGTCAAGTTGAGAAGATTTCACGGCAAGCTGCACTCTCAAGGCTTCAATTTCTTCATCCCTTTGATGAAACTGACGACCTTGTTCCAGTACTTGCTCCTCTATCCTCAGGGCCTTGTTCAAAGCCAACGACAAGTGAGCAAGAATCTGCAACAAAAACAAAGTTAGCTCACGAGAACAAACAGGAGAGAAGGCCCGAGAGAGAATTCTTACCGTGGCTACCCTGTTGGCGAAGCCTGAATAGAGCTCTGGCGCGAGGTCCTCTCCAACTTCTCCTCCAATCCTTTTGACACTAGGCCGCTTCCCAGGGCCAGACCTACTTCTCCTCGGTAGACGCCACCTTGGTTTGCGGACGGTAGGGAGATGACAGTCAACCTTCTCTGATCTTCCTTTGTTCTCACCGCGATCCTTGTACCTTCGTCCCCAAAGATCTCGGTGAAATTGGTGCTGTAAGGGGGCTTGATGCTTTGCTGCCAATCATGACACCCCTCTGCAGCAAGACCTTCCTTCTCTTCACCTTTCCCTTTCTTCGCTGGGGGCTCTGAGCTCGCCCTTTTCTTCTTAGGGACCTCCCTGAGATTAAGTCCAGACAGGGGCTCCCAATATTCTCCCTTCCTTGGCCTCCTTCGGCCTTATTTCTTTCCTTCTTTTCCCTTATGACAATTCCTTTGGGATTGTCTGAAGCTTGGCGGCTGACACGGGTTCCTTCTCCTTTCTTGTGTACCCCAGCTCAGCTAAAGTTTTTCTGTCGTCTATGGCATCCTCAGGATATGATACCACATCGACGGCGATTCCACCGCAGACTGGCTTCGGAACCTCTATCACCTCTTCTTCCTCCACCTCAGTAACCTCTTTACTGAGCTGGGTGGCAGGAGGCTGCCCCCTGTTGGCCCTCTTTATCAGAATGGTGCCGGGAGGTGGGATGACTTTCTTGAAAATGACATACCCCAACGCCTTGGCGTGCAAAGATATATTTTTCCTCACGTGTCTGAGAAAGTCCTTCAGGGGCCAGCTCTGCCCATTTAGTCTTTCTAGGTTTTTCAGGATGTCTTGCCCAGCCATCCACTTGGCGTTGCCAACAAATTCAGGGAGGCACGTGCTGGGCGTCAAGGGGATTCCTAAATCCCCTCCGACGAAGAAGTAGTAGTCCCTCAAGTCCGAGTGGGAACTACTTGCCCCTGAAAACATCGCCTTCCTCGTCTTTGACCGCAGGGCCAAACATCCTCTGTACCCTAGCACCGCCATCCAGCTGAATAAACTCCTGAACAGCGTTAAGGTCCACGGTATCCCCTAAGCCTGCAGCAATTTCAGGAAGGAATACACGTAGGCAATGGTGTTAGGGGAGAGTTGCGCTGGGACGATCTGAAATGAGTTCAGAATTTCCTTAAACTCCGGTTGCACTGGCAACATCAAACCGTACTCCACCTGCGCCCGGTATACACATACCGCCCCTTTAGAAGGACTGTTTGGTCGAAAGTCGGTGGTAGGGGGGATAATCGTCAGGTTGAGATTTCCTCTAAACCCTCTGGTTGTGTTGAGCACCTCGTGCTCCATCAGGAGACTCTCCTGATAGCTGGTATCCATATGAAACTGATCGGCCAGCTCGGCCCACTCGATCTCTCCTCCTCCCATTCGATTTCGCAACGAACGGGGCGAAGGTTTCTTTTTCTCTCTCTTAGGGTTTGAAGATGGACAAGTACTCCAGTTTTCTCTTGGGAAAGCCTTTATGGAAAACAGATGTGGCCTTTCGTCTTTTGGCCATCTGATTTTATCGATCAGTGCACGAACGCAATCAAACCGTCCGTATCTTCTGACAAGTTTAGAATTCGAAGAGGCGCACAGTTATCGAAGCATCGCTTCCCTCCCATTTCGTCATACGTCGTGCACAATAGTTCATAATTATGAGCAATATTTTGAAACGACGTTCTATTCCTTGTCCTCTTTACTATTATCGTCCGATGTTTTATGATCGTGCATGATGATAGCCGCTTTCATCCTTTTAACTTAGAATTTATCATTAGTTTTATACTTTCACACTTATGAATTCTTGTTCTTTCTTTTTTCTAATCTCGTGGTACCTGTCTCAAACACGAAAGAAAAGACAAACACAAATAGAATTCATTCAGAACAAGTTTTTGAAAGAAAAAATGTATTTTATTAATGATAAAACTTGTTACAATTTCTTTTTCTCTGTTCTCTTACACGTTTCTCTCATGAGTACAAGAAAAATAAAGAAATTACAAGGCTTTAGAACTTAGACACCTAATGTAATAGTATCGACCTCAGGCACGAGAGAACCCCTTTTTCTGAGACCAATCTATTACACTCCTCACAACAGGAAGCAGGTCGCCCGGGAGCTGTCAGGACTCCTCTCCTCAACTATGGTCCCTTCAAATATAATGTTGATGATGAGACTAAGGAGTTAGGAGAGGACGGAGGCAAGTCACTTTTGGCTCCTTGGCCGATCCTGCTGCTAGACTTCAGGAGGAGCACTCCGGCCTAGCCATCTGGCCTCGTGGGGAGTAATTTGGCCCTCTTTAGGACTCCTACGTAGGGGAGATAGATGATATCCCTAGCCAACGTAGGATCTTGCTGGAGGAACCTCCTCTGAATAGTAGCTCCTAGCGTCAAAGAACCTGTCTGGTCCCTTAGGACCATAGAAGGGAAGAAAAAAAGGACTTCTGATATTCTCCTGATCTAAGATACTTACATCAACCAATGTCTGCAGGAGAACGTCAAAAGCTGTCTGATTCTTCACGTGGTGACCCACTGGCGAGGCGTTGACGATATTCACTGCCCTCCTCACCGCTTCTTCCAGATCCTCCATACGCCATCTCCGCCATCCAGAGCTATTCTCCACCAAGGCCCGCAAGGAGTGAACTTCAGACTTCAGAAACTCCTCCCGATGATGAGTTTCGGAGGCCGCCTCCTTCGCCCCCGACAATACCTCCCTGGCCTTTGCAACTTCATCCCTTAGCCACCTTCTTTCTTCTTTCAAAGCATCCTTCTCATCATATAACTCCTTTATCCTTTTTTGGAGGTCTTTGACATGAGTGGAATCGACTTGGTTCACATCCGATAGGCTACAGTGGAACTCTCCCCTTGCAGCCTCACTCTTACTGGCCCATTCCACATTACTCAGAGCCAGAGAAGCCAATTTGTCTTCCAGTTTATACAACTTTCATAGCTCCTCCCTATGATCATTTTGGGAGCTCTTTGTGACTTGCAACAAAGCGCCCTTCAGCTCCTCTATTCTCCGAAGATGGCAAGTTTCCCCTTCCTCCTTGCCCTTCGAAGATTTTACTACCTCGAGAACCTTGGAGGTGCTCCCCAGGATCTTCTCCTCCTCTCTTCTTATCTCGAACAACCTTTTTTCCAATACGCCCCATGTCTCTTCAGTGCTGTGGGCGACATTGGAGGCAGCTGGAGGAACCCTCTCCTTCTCCTTAATCACTTCCTCCATCTTGCCTCCTGGCCCTTCAATGCCAAGGGCGACTCCGGGAGCAGCCTGAAAGGGTACCTCCTTCTTCCCCTTAGTCGCCTCCTCCATCTTACTGCCCTCCTCCTTCCTTCCCTTTTCTTCCTTTTCTTCATCATTTTGGAGATTCGCTGGAAGGAAAGAAGGGAAGAGGGGCTTCTTTTTCTTCTTAGAAGGAGGGATTGATATACCAAGAGGAGCGGGATCACAAATCTTAAGGGGAGTCCTCTTCACACCCTCTGCAGAAGAAATCTCGAACTTGGGAAGGAGCCGCTCAACCTTTTCATCCTTGAGCAGGATCTTCCCAAGCGCTAGTTTTTCCCCCGCAACCGTTTCACTCACCAAGATCACCTCCTTCCACTCTCCAGGTTTCAGAGGCGGCTTGACTGGAGAATCAGATACATTCACCATTTCTGTGGCCTCTGCACCTGCTAGCTCTTGCATAGACTCCAGCATCTGCGCCAGCACCGCAGCTCCCACTTCTTCCTCTTGGAGCGCTTCAACAGGCTTCGCCGTCGCTGGTTTCGACGACCCTTCAGATGGTTCCAGTAGCCTCCTCTTCTCAGGAGGAGGGGCGTCAACAGGAAGATCGCTGGCTCTCTTCTTTGAGAAGCTTGACAGAGTCACCCACTTCTTCCTCTCCGTCATCTCTCTAATGATCTACTCTCTCTTGCAGAAACTTTCAGGGGTCGGAGGAAGAGAATACGGATAGGCGGACACCGCCCCTGTCTTATCCTAACAGGTCTCGGGCAGCGCATCCACTATCGCGACGGTTCGCATTCTAGGACCCATATCAATATTCGCGCCCTGACAATGCGGAGGGCTGATGTTAACACGTGGTTCCAGCGCTGCATCCCTAGTATACATGTGACGCCTAGCTGGCATTTAGCTTTTATTTATTTACTAATTCATCTATCTGTTCTCACAGGGTTCAGACCCCAGTCAAACCTCGGACACGAGGGTTCAACCAAGCCTCGTCCTCGACGAGCCAGGACTATCCCTGATAATATCAATGACGAAGTTACAAAGCGGTGCCTGTCACAATCAGCTTGGCCCGACTGCACCGTTCCCCGTACAAGGCCTCCTTTTCAAGACACACAAATCAAAGGTCTGCATGCTCTAGCTGTCACGGATCTCTAGAAGTAATACCAATATTAAAAATTAGCAACCTCCTTTTGGTGCTTTTGGTCCCTCCGACGGCCGTCAAGCGGCGCGAGCTCAGAGCTTGTTCACCTCCTTTCCTTTGGAAAACCAGGACAAAGCTATGCAATCCATCGCCTACAAATACCTCTGAACAGTCTTCAAGCAGACGGATCGAAGAAAAAAGATCAACAGGAGCGACCCGAGTGCAAGTAACCTCCCGGATTCTCTCATTCTCATTGTATTAGAGCCCCAACTGAGGAGCTCTCTTTCTCTCTCTCCTTTCCAAACATTGTATTAGCTCTAACGGCTATCTTTTTTCGCTAGTGAAATTTTTTCGCTGATCGCCCGGTGGACGTAGGGGATTTCCTCCCTGAACCACTTTAAATCTCTCTGTGTGCTGTTCTGAATGCCACAAACTCTCTCTCTCTCTTAAGCTTCAACCATCAGGCTTATTCCTTTGCGCACCGCCATCTCTCAGAAATCTCTCTTTTTTGGTGTTTCTTGGGATCCTCTACATCTCAAGTCAATAATATTGATAGTCACTTTATCGATCTTTTAGTTTCGCTGAACCTATCTGTGCTTAGCAGTACATCACTGTGATTTTGATATGTTGAATCTGGGATTTCTCTTCAGTCTTCTACCTTTTTCGATTTGAATTACTTGTGAGAATTAGAGCTTGGTAATATTCGATAGTTGTTTCACTTGTTGAGGCATGCTACTGAACTGATAGGGGCGGATCTAAATGTAAATTATGGATTGCAGTTGCACCCTTAATAAAATTATAAATTTGAGGACTTTATAATAAAATTACTAAATACATAAGACTTGCACCCTGAACGGCTGAACCCTAGCCCAAGCCGCCCACTCCGTCTCTGTGCTTTCCATAGCTCGCATCCTCGCGACCGGCGACTCGCAGCGACGCCGACGCGACTCTCGCGGCGACGCCGACGGCCCGACGCTGTCTCGCGGCTCCCGCGGCGAAGCGGCTCTCGCGGCGACGCCATCTCTGCCCTAGTTTTACCCGCTGCGTCGTTCTGTGTTTCCCCTTCTTCGACGCGGAGACGAAGAGGGCCAGAGATCAGCCTGTCTCAATCTCGTCGCTGCGATCTACGGCCGCTGCTTCGTTTGTGTTCCACTTTGCCGACGCGGAGTGGAAGAGGAGGGAGATCGAGCAAATTTGTCGACTTTGTTGCCAGCTTTCTTCGCCTATTTTGTCGTTGCTCAGGTAAGTATTGATAGTCTCTTCATCGATCTTTTAGTTTCGCCGAACCTATCTGCCCTTAAAGGTACGTTAATGCGATTTTGATATGTTGGATCTGGGATTCTTCCTCAGTCTTCTACCTTTTTCGATTTGAATTACTTGTGAGAATTAGAGCTTGGTAGTATTCGATAGTTGTTTCACTTGTTGAGGCATGCTGCTGAACTGTGAACTGAAGCTGCTGAGGAGGATTTTGTGCCTTGTGATTTTGAATTTGAATGAGTAATTTGGTGATTGAAAATAATTCAGGAACTACAACCCAATCTGCTCACCATCCAATGTCTTCTTGTTGGCAAACAAAACAAGCATCTGTTTTTGTTATTATGTAATAGAAAGCTAGGAAGAAAGTTGATGCAGGCTTGTTGAGCTTGCATTTCCATTGTTTTTTAGAAAAAAAGATGAGTCATGATAATTTTGTATTCTCAAAGTAACCTTCAAATACTTCCATCCAACATACCCAAAGGTGAAGCTGAATTGTCAGCTTGTATTTTAATTAATCAAAGATATGTAGGTTCTGCTTGGACTAATTTAGTCCTTTTGTGCACTGAGATGTTGCTTAGTCCTTTGGTTACATATGTTCTATAGGATCAAACTTGGGATTTTTGACCATGTACTACATTCTGTCTTCACGTTCTATGGAACTATCTATATGGACATAGAATCATGCATGTGAAATATTTTTCTATTTTTGCTTAACTATTAAAGGAAAATATATCTATGTTACATTGACATGATGAGGAAAAATTATGTGCTTGTAAAATTAATGACCAAATACATGATTATACCAATTTTTTAAAGTAATTGAGCCAGTCATTTGTTTCAAATGTCATATGCCCTTCAGCACTGAACCTTTTACATCCAGTTTGTGCAGTTTTTTTGTTCATTTCATCAGCTGTGATTGCATGACTGTATCTCTGTTAGTCTTGGACTTCGTGGGTTTTTTGGAAATAATCTATCACAAAAATACAATTCTACCTTTCCTTATGCTAATTTTTGGGAGAATACTTATGGTGGATTTCACCAATCGCATTGCATATGGTATTTAAATGTTGTCTCAAGCCATTGACTCAAGTAGGTGTCGTGACAATCGATTGACCAATTTGTATGAGCAGCTGCATGCAATTGATGGTATTGCTGAAGATGAAATTGAATTATGTTTTAATTGTTTTGTCAAATTTGACTTAGCAGTAGCCTTCCATTCATGATCAGGCTGAAGTTTGCTAGTGCACTGTTTGTTAGAGATTTTATACTTTGGGGTCCATCCTTTTAGCTAGTGTTCTGTTCTTCATAATTGTGAAACTTATGTAATCACTTACTAATTGTTTTTGTTATGTTTTATTCTTTGCAGTTTGCTGGTTTTGCTGAGATGAACTGGAAATTTCCAATTAACTTTGGGTTAGCCCTTTTCTTAAAAACTTCCTATGATATTTATCAGGGCAAACATGCTGTTTGCAGGGCAAGTGCCAGCTTATTGTCCATCGTGAAATGCACTCTACTTCCATTAAAGGCTAGATGAAGCTTCATAAGGGAATTTTGATCCAGAACACCTCAAATGATTATGCATGGGTCAATAAGTACTCCCTATCATCTGCAACAACGTTTGAAACTTAATTGGGGATTCTATAAATCAAGCTAGCTCGTAACAAGCCCGTTCCTTTTTTAGGTAAACTAGGACCAATGATAATTGAGAAAATACCATCTCAGGTTAGGGAGTAAATTTGGTCTTTAATAAATGAAAGTTGGGATAACAGGATAATTGTATTCTCTCAATAAGTTAATAGTAATTTAGTTATGCACAAAAGTTGAATCTTTCAATCAGAGGAAGATCAAAAAATCCAAGTGTGACAAAATCCAATTGATCACGATTAACTTGGAGTTATTTGATTGGTTAAAGGTCATGCCACAATTGGAGGGTCAAATGGGAATAGTAAGGGAGTTATCATGGCAACTCAGGTGCTAATCGGATCGGACAAGTCCGATCCGACCGGTTTCGGTTCCAACTAGTTTCGGACCCAGTCCAGAACTGGTTGACCTAATCTGGAACCGGTCCGGGTCCGGTCCAGTTCCATGTTTTGGGTCTGGTCGGGTCTATTTAATTAAAAAATATATATTCTTATATATTTCATAAAAAGTGCATTTTATAGTTTTTAATATTGTTACAAAAAAAATATTATTACTATTAATGAAAAGTTTTAAAATAAAACAATTGTAACTCATATAAACATTCTGCATTATTAAAAAATTATTTTTCGTAATTACAAAAAAAATTTCTAAACTGTTATCCTTGAATTCATCCACAAAATTGTACTATTAATTTCATGATTCGGTATCAAACCATTACTGTAGATAAGTAAGGATACAAAAGGTCGCAACAGATAAGTTACTTCTATAGTCTCCTATTATTCTTCCAGTAGTGGAGAAAGCTGATTCAGATGCCACAGTCGACGCTTGTGTTACTAAAACATCTCGAGCCAAAGTAGACGAGTATTGCTTTGATGAGCTTTTCCACCACTCCAATAAGTTCATATCATTGTCAAATTTTTCCCCGAGGTGTAAATAAAATTGCAGCCCTTTCAAATTTATAGGGGATTAATTGTGTCATGGATTACTTGCCAACAAGTGTTTTTTTTTTCTAAAGTAAGAGATCTCTTCGCTGCTGTCGACCTAAGAACATTAAAATGTCAAGTTTCTTTGTTTCTGCTTGTGTTTCTCACTCCTATTCACAACCTGCTCACTGTAATAAAGAGAGAATAAATATTGGAGAGTTGTAAAAACTGATATTTTTTTGTATCAGTATTACTCCCCAAGAAATCAGAATATTTTACGATTAATGTTTCAATAGCTTCGGTTCTTTGGCGGGGATCAAGCATAGCAGTTTTAGAATATAAAAGGTATTTTTTTCCTAATATTTTTTAAATTTTAGTTCCATATCAGCAATAAGAGTTTTAAAAATTGAATTTGATCTAAACTCTAAAAAGTTTTGAAACATTTGAAAAATATAAGGCAAAAAATAGGCAAAGTTGAATAATAACAACTTAAAAAACTTTCAATAAACTTTTTAAAAATTGATAATAACTCAAACTTTCTTTAAAAAAATTCAATCGTAAAAACACAATTGAAGGTCGTGGTTAATTGCGTACGAATTATAGAAGGTAGTAAGTAAATTTTCATGCGATAAAAGCGATTCGAAAAAACGATAAAGTGAATTTATTTAGTTTTAACAGGTAACAAAAATTTTATACAAGGTTTTTTTGCACTTATACAAGCACATTTTCATTTACGTTTAACATTTGAAATCAATCAAATCTATTTCGCAATTTGCTTAAAGTTATCAATAATTAAATATTCAGAATTAGAAGTACCAGAAACGCATAAATTTATAATATGACATAAATTTTATAAATATTTTAAATGTAAGTAAAAGTAGTAGAACCTATATGAGTTTCATCCAATATATTTAATGATAATATACGTTTTTTCATTCCCCACTATCTATCAATCTAATGACAAGTAATAACTTGGTAACTCATCTCATTTATGCTAGTTCAAATATCAGAAGTTAAACCAACCTTACAAATAATGTTAGTGAAGTGTTGAATGAGATATTTTATATATTTTTCATACATTAACATGCAATATTTTTTAAGTATATGCCCAGAAATACAATTTTACTGAGGTTGTAAATACTAAATAATATATTTTAAGAATCTCTCATTTTCACATATTGTGAAAGGTTGTTCAGTTTGTGCAACGAATTGAATTAAATATCGATGTGTCTTATCGATTTTAAACGACCATGCCATAGATCTATTTTATGGATTTAGTTGTGTTTGATTTGCCTCTACAGTAGTAAGTTGACAAGTTTTTTTATCAAACTTGTGAAATCTAAAATTTTTTAAGTATACCAGTCCCATCACTGTATCACCTTGTTTGTATGAATACTGATTTTTGTAAATTTTACAGATAGCAACGTACTCGGGTCTCTTCGGATTGCTATTGGGTTTAATTTGTAATTCAATATACTTCCATACCTTATTACGTTTCGTCCGAGACTTGGAGACACTTGAAGATTGAATTGACTAGCTAGTGCCGGTGCCAACCTCTTCACTAGCTTCAAGATCATGTTATTTTGAGAGATTGAGATAAGGTTTTGAAGTTTCGTCAAAATTTTCACCAAGTGGAGGAAGACGATCAAATTCTAGAACGTAATTCAGATCTGTATTCTGCTGGTGACTTAAAGAACAAACGACAGTGAATTGACGTTGGGAAGTCATTTAAATGTGTTTGCAGAATTTTTAAAAGAGTAAAAGAATTTAAAAATTAATGAAAGTTAGAGGAATTATACATGTAAATCCTCTTATATATAAAGGATTAAATATAAATTAAAAGGTATAAAATAACCTTAAAATGGTCATTTGAGCCAGCAATAGTTAAATAACCATTTGAGTTATAAAAAAAATATTAAATTTTTTTATAAGTTGAAGGCTAGCATTGCCAGCTACCACTTTAATGGGGCTAGTGGGTGCGCGCAGGTATTGCCCCCATCATATATATATATATATATATATATATAATAATAATAATATATATATTAATAAAATAAGAATCGATTCTCCGGTTCTTGCGCCCCAGAATCGGCCAGAACTGGGTCAACCGGTTATAGGGTCAAACCGATTCTTACCAGACCGGTTCCGGGTAGAATCAGTCCGATAAGTAGATCTAGTAGCAACTGGTGTTGGTAGTATTCGCACTCTTTTTCCCAAGCTACTTGATGGAGCAGACATCAAGCTCGAGGGTGGGTCCTGTCCATTTAGGTGTGGGTTCATATGTTGGTCTTGAACTTATATGATGGCAACATTGATGACGATTGAGAAATAGAATCAGAGGGAACTAAGCTGGTGGGTTGTTAGTCTTGTAATGTAGATGCTATAAAGATTTAATCTCAAATTTTCATTTGTTAGTTACGACTTGAGCCATTCATTGCAAATATGAAAAAAAAATGTCTTCTCATGCTTATGTTGGTTTTCTTGATTCAAGGGTGGATGCTAGAAATAGATGGTGATGAATGGAATAGTTAAAAAAAAAGAAGGCTAAATTTATTTTTTTTAAATGGTATACATAGAATTGAGATAAAATAAGGGTTAATACCATAGTTTACATTAGCAAAATTAATTATCGTAGCAGGTTAATGTAGCTGATCATAATTGTTGGGATAAGACCATTGATGATGATCAAGCTAGCGGATAAAAATAACCATGAAAATTTTCTTTTGATGTTCTTCATATTGATGTAACTTCTGAATAGTTATTCCGCCTCAACTTTTTTGCAAACAAACTTGTGTTTTTAGGATAGCCTCAACCTATGATGATAGAGTTTACAGGGTTGTAGGAGTGTGGCAGCCTGTCTGGTCTTACACTACAATTCCCTCATCTGATTTTTAATACACTATTCCTCTACCCAGTCACAATCTTTTTCTTCTTGTAGGCGTGCTCAAGAGCAACAAAGCCAACCAAGCTTTCAGGAGATTCCAACGCATTCTTGGTATCCACAATCAGTTGTTAGCACATCCCGGCCTTCAACACCCGGTAGTTCATCCGTTACCACCGGGCTGCAAAGGTCTTCAGACCTACCGCATTCGCCAGCACGCGGACAGCCTTCCCCTACTGAGGCTGCGGGTGTAATAGCTCGTTTGAAAGATAAAAGGTAAGTAAGAGATATGATAGTAGAAGTATATAGAAGTAATTATGTTGATACTATTATTATTATTATTTATGTACTCTGGCTTTCTTGTAAGGGGAAAAGTAGTTCTTGTTATATACGTTTGCTAATGATTGTTCCCATACATCTTTTTTTTGAATTACATCTTTTGCATATAATGATTTTCATAAAACTTTTCATGATGATTCTGTGAGAGATGTTTTATTTAATATTGTATATATAAATAACTTAATTTCATTGCACTAATTGAGGATAAACTAGAGAAAGTCGGCTTAGATAGTTTGGACATATAAATCGTAAGCCGATTGAAGCTTCAGTTAGAAAAATATAGTTATTGAATTTTGCTCATGTACAAAGAAGAAGAGGGAGACCAAAGATGAAATGGCAAGAAACTATAAAGAATGATCTTACTTAGACTTAAATAAGGATTTGTTAATTGATAGAGCGTAATGGAAACAATGGATTCATGTAGCCGGCCCCACCAAATGGGATTAAGGCTTGGTTGTTGTTATATATAAAGAACTTAATTTCATACCTTTTAGTGGGCGGCAACTAGACTTATAAGAGTATCTAGGTATATAATCATTTTCTGCTGGTTCAATCTTGTTTAAATAACACAGAATTCTTCTAATACGTGGGACTTCCCTGAGTTAGCACCACTCCAGTGTGACCAGCCTTGGACGTGTGGGTATGCTGAACCAGTAATACTTCTGAATTTCAGGAACCAGTAATACTTGCAGTCTTTTCACCTTTTATGTTCTCTTCCCTCATAGATATATTGCATGACCTTCAGTCTACTGCCTTCCTAACATGTGATCTACCTTAAATTTTTGCTAATGTATGAAGCAAATCTGCTGTTTGAGCCATTGGTCATCAGAAACATATGAAAGTTGGTTGCTTTTGTAGTCTTTGGCTTGAAACATGTGAAAATTTGTTGCTTTTGTACTCTTTGGCTCGTATTGGCAACTATACCGCTACAGAAAGTTTGATTAGCAGATCTGAAAATGATCCCTAGATGACAAATAGAGTTGCCTTCTGATTATTTGCCTGAAGTTGTATTTTAAATTACGAGTAAAATTACCTTGATTTTAAGTATTTAAGATGTTAAAAATTAAGAAATTCATCAGATTTTTTTTGTGGCTAATGCAATTTCTATAATTTGTTTTTGTTATTTTTTTGATGACATTTGACGAGCTATGACTTATGTCATGTTTGCTGGACTGGATATTTTGGTAGTATTGAAGAGTTACGGAAGCTTCTAAGTGACAAAGAGGCATACAGTTTATTCTTCAATTCCCTTGAGCAAGTGAAGATTCAGAACAATGTAAGTTGGTCTCATAACATCTATGAAAGTTGTTATGTATTTTTGGTTAAAGTAATACTAGTTTTGATGTTTAGTTTTAACAGAGGTGCTAATTTCCGTCTGTCATATGTCCAAACTATAATTATGAATATTGTGTTTCTAACTTTGTTATGCTATGCATTATACAGATGTTTCTTGTGCAAAATTTTTATATTATTGTTGATAAAAATTTACTTGGTTTTGGAATGTTTTTCATTTGCGTTCACCAGTTTCAAGTTGGATGTACTCTTTTTGAAGCATAATGATTTTTATGCAATGGTTATTATTTATTTTTGAGTTGGCACAGGATTTCGTAAGCCTTTATCATCTTTCTAAGCTTTCTTCCATCTTTCAGTTCTTACTGATGTTTTTTTTGCATTAAATATTATTGTGACTGTGCTAGTTCTTTCAAAGTTGCAGTATATTGAGTACAAAATTATCCTTTCTTTCCATTTATATTTTGAACTGCGCTGTGATGACCTGTGGCCGAAGAGGGCGGGAAGTGATCGTCAAGTGATGTCCTAAGAGAAGAAAATTGTCAGAACAAAGTGCGGCTCCTGGCAAGCTTGAAGGAAATCACCGGAGCAAAGTGCGGCTCCTGGTAGGCTTCTAGGCCAAATAATGAGTGGTTGAGGGGCACTGGAATGAATTGTATCACATTGGAAAGGGAGAGAATTCCTAAATTGTATAAGTACATAACACGATCTAAAATGATAGAAGCGCCTTTTGGGGCAAAATCATAAGACTAATGATAGAAAATTTCGTAGTTAAATGTGCTTGAACTAGAGTAGTATCAGGATAGGTGACCTCATGAGAAGTACTCAAGTCATACAGTTCCCTAAAACCAAAGTAGACAATACCTCTATATTTGAATCATAGAATGTTACATACATAGTGTGTGAAAAGACAACATTTAGTTGATTTTCACTTCCTTTTTACCTAATATCGGAAGGAATGGGCACGGCATTTGCTATTGAAAGATGGGTTTCTGTTTGAACTCCCTTGAATGGGCTTAGGACAAGGATATCTTCTAGTACGAAGGCAGATGATTTTGGCCTAGCTGTCAGTTTCTTTTTTTTTCTAAACTTGATTTATGTGGTCTGAAGATGGTCTATATCATCCAAGTTATTTTGCAAATGGCAAATTACTAAGAAAAGCGGTCAAGCTTTTCAAGTGTGAAAAGACTTTGAAAGAGCCTTTTTTACTGTAATCATGTAGTGAGAGTTTATTGTGATATCAGAATTTGATAGATAGTCTTTGTTTTTGTCAGTTACGTGATGAACTCCAGAAAGAAACTCTGCAGATTGCGAGTAAGCTGCTTTGCCCGTTAACTTTTTGTTTTCTTTGTCATGCATCAAGATAGTTCTCTAATAGATATATGTTCCAGGAGAGAATTTGGAGAAGGAACCACGAATATTAGAACTTAGAAACCAGGTGAGCAATTGATATTGTTCAACTCTAGTATAACTGCGATCCTTGATTGCCTTCATTTGTCTTTTCAGTGTACTATCATTCGCACAACAGAGCTGGCAGCTGCACAGGAGAAACTTACTGATCTAGAGAGGCAAAAGGAAGATATTCAGAGAACTTATTCTATCTCATCACTGTTGCAGAAGTTAAATGGTAAGTTGATACCTCATACAACTGAGAGTAGGTAGTTCTCTGTTTGTAATAGAAATGGGCTTGAAATTATTCCTTTTTAAGTCTTTCCCCACATCATTGATAATGTTCAGTATATATTACTAACTACTACTTATTGCATAGTACTGATTACTAGTTATGATATCATTGGCAGTATTCAGTGAGAAATCAAGCTTACATACTACCAAATTCTTCTGTTTTGTGGAACTCTCACTAGAGAATGAGAGGGAGCAACCCTTTCAAGATGTTGACATAGTGATTGCAACTCTCTTACTTTCTAGTTCTGTGGAAATATTTTCTAAGAAAATCAAACCCCATTCTCCTTAAATACTAAAAACATGTCAAATTCTTTCAATGTCTAAACATGTTCTACTTGTTTAGCTAAGTTGAGCATTTTGATAAGCTCTTCCTAGTGTTAATAGCAAATTTTTTGGGGTTATGCTCCATTTTCCTTAGACTGCAGAACTACATACTTCAGAACTTCTGTTTAGAATTGATGCATTACATCATTATGATGATGATTCACTATCTTACATTGAGCTTGATACTTGTCTCAATTTACGAGCTCGATAGCTGGTCAGATTGTTGGCCCAGTATTTGGATTGATAGAGAGCTTGTCTTCATGCTCATTTCAAAGCTCGGTACCAGTCAACGGACTCAAATCAGCCCTTTTTTATATGTACCGAGTTCAAGCAACCTTGTTCAAGCTTGTTTAGTTAATGAGCGGAGTTCGGAAACCAGAAGCTTGAACATGAATATATTATGGATCTGCTAGGCTTGGCTCATGTGGGGTCCTAAATTCAGATCCTATTTGACCTTCTTCTTTGCTTCATGGCAGGTGCAATGAACCAGGTCGATGACGAATCGGAGATTCTTCACCAGCAGCTCCTCCAGAAGGACATCGACATTCCAACTTTTGTACAGAAGTACAAGAGGCTACGGATGCTGTACCACCGGCGAGCCTTGATCCAGCTTGCTGCCAAGACTTCTAGCTGTTGAATGTGCAAACTACTAGCCTGTACTGCTACTCTCATTCCAATGATATATATATATATTTTTCCTTTTCTTGTTTCTCTCCTTTGCTCTAATTCCCTGCCGGCTTGTGATTTTTGTGGCATGGTGGAACTAGCTTTGCTTCACTTGGCCCATTTGGTCTTTGTTAACAGCATATATTTTGATGGTGTATTTCTGGTGTAACATTTAGCAATAATGTAAAGATGTTTGTTTATGTGCTATTATTTGAAGTGTCTCAATTAATTGGAGAGTAGATTGGCCGCAACTAAACTTTTTTATTTGAGACGATCTGATCCCTTAGCTTCGATTCGACTTGCAAGTTGGGGTTTTAATGTGTGCTGTTATTTATTCTAATCTTTCTCTCATGCATAGAGGGGATGGTGATGGGTGGTAGCCACGGTTTTAAAACCTTGTTTGGTTTCAGTTTCATGTTGAATGTAATTTTGATAATTTCAGTAATTTCGATGCCTATAATTTTGATAGATAAATTGTCTATTAAAAAATTCATTTATTGGGAAGTTTCGACCGGAATAAAAAGATGAGTTTTGGATTGGTGAAATCGCTGAAATCGATGGTTTTTGCTAAAATTTAGAACTATGGATGTCATAGCGAATGAGAAGATGATAGCTGCCATGTGGTTGTGCATTAGTGAATGTCATAGGAGGGTGGAGCTGTCGGAGGAGGATGAGATCACTCCTTGCCTACATGACAGAATGAGATCACCATTTTAGGAAATGATGCAGAACAGCCCAACTCTTGGAACATACTACAGCCCCAGGCGGCGAAGAGCCGACATCGAGGTGCCTGAACATTCAGTTGGTCGAATGTAATAATCACTCATTGAAAATAGTACAAAGATATCATATATGGTAGTAACATTATTGAATTTTCAGAAAGTCTGTCACATGGTAGAAAAGAGATCAAGTTCAAACCAGCTACAAGGAAATGGCAACAAACCTTTTCTGACCTCAATGTGCAAATCCACACTGATCATTTTACAATCTCAAAACTGAAACACTCATAGTTTCAAAAAAAAAAAAAAAAAAAAAACTGAAACCCTCATCACTCCTTGCCTGGGAATGATTAACCTCCATGAAGGAGAATCAAAATGGCTTGGCTAGATTATCTAGCTCATGAATGCCACTTCCACCTTTGAAGCTTTAATGAAAATCCTCATCACCCTTCAAAGAGGAGCTCTATAAAAAAAAAAAAAAGAACAAATAATAACTCTATACAATATGCCAAGAAACATGATAGCAAAAAACTCAATATTTCGTAAGTTAAAAACGTAGAGTTAAAAATTAACCTATTATATTTTAGAGAAAGAAAATTGCTCGAGAAAGAAGTTGAAATGTTTTGAAGAAGAGATATGATACGCACAAGCAAAAAAACAAGTTCTTCAAAAACAATCTGAAAACTTTGAGAAAATGCTCGACTCTCAAAATCTTTGGCAACCGCAAAATGAGGAAATTCTTTGCAAAAAGATTTGCCGGTATGAGCTAGAAGAATAAATAAAGCAAGGGAAAGCAATCAAGAGGAAAAAACATAAAATCCTTAACCCAAAATCCAGAAATATCAGCTGAAGGTGAAGCCAATGTGTGCGAAGTAAGAGGGCTGGATAAGTCCAATGCTCAACAAAATTTCAAATTCATCAATAGGAAAGGAGCTTCACTAGAGAACAAAGGAACATGGACATTTTTATACATCTCAACGTGTCATTTAGTGTTGTGGCCCTGTGTCACCTCCATTATTGTAATATCCCTGTTCTGTAATTTAGAAAGTTGTCGTAATGACGTGTCGTATTGTATCCCCGTGTCCCCATATCTTGTCCATCTTCCTAGCTAAAAAATAAAAAAATTGAGCATCCAATGGAGATGGTTCCTTGGGATATAAATAACTTCTGTCTAATAGGAAGATCATGGCAACAAGAAAAAGGATAACATTTGTTCTATAAAAAGACAAATGTGGCAGTTAGCCGATGAAGCAACATAAGGCTGATTGCTTTGGATGGTCAGTTTTAGCTTGAAACTTCCTGTCTAATATAAAGCCACAAAGATGGCAGATTCTCAATCACACATAATAAAATGACTTAAAGTTGGACTTAAAAATAAAAACATTTAGCAAAAATTCTAAAGTAAACAGGAAAACTTCGCAAAAGAGATAAGTTCAAAGGGGTAAGTCCTTTAAGTTTGTTGTAGACGAAGTTCGACTACATAAAATCCCAAAAAAAGAAAGAAATTATAAAAAACCAGATGCTCGTCCTTATTTTCGCTATGGATCATTTGCCATTTGGCTTGTGCATATCTAGTTTTAGTTCCAATGTGATCTTCCAACACGGAAGATAAAGCTGATCTTAAGTGTTTGACAAACAATCCACAATTTGAAGGAACACTGGGTGAGCATGTCGTGGAGGATTCACTCGACTCCTACTACATCATGGATGATAACAAAAGAGAAACCAAAGAAGAACCAATCATTAGTAGAATAGCAGGTGGCTCATTGAAGGAGCTAGAGCATTGGTGCTAAATTATCAAAAAATGTACCCCTTTTTTTCCGAATAGTTCAATCTCAGTGTATGGAGTGGTTTCACCAACTGAGGAATGGAGTTCTGCGAATGAAAAGTGGGCCCAACTACAAAAGGAAGTTTAATGGGTGTCACCAAGGAAGAGATATTCCTTAATTTTTTCTTTTTTCTAAGATCAAGGACAATGAAGATTTGGTTCCAATTATCCAAGAGGATGTTCGTAACTGAAACATGTAGAAGTAATTGACAAGGAAGCTCGTCAGGGGTATCAGGTTTGAAGAAAATGGGTAAGGCCTCAATTTAGATAGACTCATCTCATAGCGCATGTAGAAAGAGAGAGAGAGAGAGAGAGAGAGAGAGAGAGAGCGCAAAACCAGATAAATAAAGTAGACATGACACAAATATACGAGATTCAGGGAGATCTTATGTCCACGAATCGTGCCAAGGAAAAATTCCAGTGATGAGAAAAAGTTTGCCAGAGGTGAGCTATAGAGAACTTGACTGTTACAATGGAGTAGAAGGCCAAGAAACAAAACCTCTTGAGACATTCTCCTAATATTCTGCTATGCTCTAGGAAGGGGAAGTTATAGAAGAGGAAGGCCATGTCTAATCTGATCTTTCTTTCTTTAGGCAAGGCCTACGGATGATTCGTCGACTATCACTGCTCTCTTTCTCTCTCACCAATAAAGGAATATTGGTTCATTATCGATCTTCAATGAACTTTAACAAATATTACGACACAACATCATCCCAGAGACCCATATCTGTAAATTCTAATAGAATGTTAAACAAATAGCCTCCCCATAATGGCCATGATCTCTCATTCGCCTATAAATATGGGGACATCTCCTCAATGGGCAGCTAAATTGATCTGACCTAGAAACTAAACGGTTAAACCTCCTACAAGAAGCTCACATCTCCCTCTTCTTGCTCTCTTCTTCCCTCGTACTAAGAAAGCATAGCTCTGTAATCACCTCCAATGATCCCTCTTTTTTTACCATTAGTGAAAATTCTCTCAAGCTTGGTTTGACCCATGAAGGTAAAAAAAATCTCTCCAAACCACATACATTCTTGTGTGTGTTTTGGTTGTACTTGTTCTTATTCTTTCTTTCTATAGTCGCTCTCACAAGAGCCTAGGAGTCTACGATCTCTTATACATGAGGTCAGATTCCCATCTCAGAAAACACAACTCTTCTTACATTTGAAGTATAAAAATAGCCATAAAAAAATAATCAAATGCTATAAAAATAGCCATAAAAAAATAATCTTAAAAGAGACAACCCTTCTTCTATCAACACTAAGTATAAAAATAGCCATAAAAAAAAACTAAGTATAGAAATAAATCATAATTCAGCCCCAACTCTCCTTTGCTCTTTCTGAAAGACATACTGGCATATAAATACTAATATAAAACTAGAAACCTTGGGCCAAAATTTAAGTTTCAAATGGTATAAAACTTTATGTTGGTTCATGAACAAATGAAAATTCAAGTCCATACAATAATAATCAAATGAAGCTTGTACTAAACAATATCAATCATCAATCCTTCTAAATAGAATCCATGAAAGCGTAATGCATGCAAGCTCAAAATCCTTTATAGGACTTGAGTTGAGACTCAACTTTCCATTGCAGTTACAACTTAATCTAATAGCTCCAATAACCTTTTTTCCCATTTGTAAATGCTTCATTAAACTTAGAAGTTACAATAGATCAACCAAAACTTGAATCTACAATATTTTGTAATTTAAAATTGGACGTCAACTAAGATCCTCAATCAAGTAGAACGATACAAAAATGTAATCTCAGCTTTGGAACTTTCTTCAAGAAAGAGTGCTATTTAAAGCCATGACATGTGCATGTCTTAAGAAGATGCAGGAACACAAAGTTATACTTTACAAGTCACTGGAACATTAAATATTATTTACACCTTAAAAATGGCACATTAACCTCTGTACTACTAAACTAAACTTGGGGGATAACATTCAGAACAAATCGCTAATTAGCATTGAATTTAACACTATACAAGGTTAACTTATCTGCAATCTGCTTTATTCTGTCGTTACCCTTCAGCCTCCATTGATGAGCCGCATTTATCATCTTTTGACATTCATAAAGCTTCCACTTTGATAAATAAGATGTTATGTTGACATAGAAAAGATTAGTGCAGAACATGGCATAAATTCTACGTAAAAGGTGAAATAAACTGAAGAAGAGAAGACCTGGCCTCCAAACCGTTGACAAAAATGCAAAAGCTTAGAGGATCTTGGAATGACGATAATCAATTCCAGCCCATCAGAATGCTTGTCACTCTTTCCACGATTTTGTTCTTTGATGCTGATAACTCATAGTCATCATTGAGGAGGATTCTGTAGACTTCCCACTCCCTATCACCAATAGTATGTCTTGCTATCTCAGCCTGTAGTGCAGATTCATTAAGTACTACAATTAGTCACAGATCTGTTAATAGGTCATATTGAAAAAAACCAGCAAAATGAAAATGCATCAACGGAAATAGTGTGTCAAGTTTCTTTTTTAAGAAAAACATAGATTCATTACTAGTACAAAGATTTCAAGTATTCTGCAAGTAAAGATGTATCATAATGAATACCTACAAAGCTGCAATGTTGATACAATCTGACAAAATTGTTCCTGATCATCAAAATGTTCATTATAATGACTACTCCAAAAAAAATGATGTATGCAGCTTGAAATTTACTGAAAGTATCATTGGAAAACTACCTTCTTGTTTGGTTGGAGGATAAATTTGGGTAAGGAAAAAGAAAATATTTTATTTTATAGAGTTGATAGGAAAGAAATTTATTTTAAAATTTGGAGGTGTGTAGGATGTGAAATAAAGTTGATTTTAAAGTTGAAATTTGTGTTGGATATGAAATAAAGTTGATTTTTAAGGATGAAATTTGTGTTTGATGTGAAATAAAATTATTAAAATTTATAATAAATTTAAAATATTATTATTTTATTTTTTTGCCCATTTTTGGGTTCATGCCAAACATGCCCATGAATGTTTCTTCATTAATAACTTTTGTTTAGAAAGTAAAATGGGTGAAAGTATTTTATCCCAAAAAAAAAAGTTAAAGAACAAATCGCTGGATGAATAGGCTTACCAAGAAAATGCGTATCCTGAGCCTTTTCAGTGCAAGTGTGATGTCAAAGAGCACAAGAGGTCGTCCTTTGCTAGATAACTCGACAGGATTAGCAACAAGAAGCTCGACATCAGGCCCACGACTCGTGAGGATAACACGCAGTGGACAAAACAAGTCCATTCGCAAGCGATTACATAAAGCCTGCTGCTTGCTTGGATCAACTATCTTCTTCCCATCCATTTGCATAACGAACAAATCAATTTCACAATCACAGCCCCGAGATGCATAGAATCGTCCATAAGATATCTAAAAAAATGCAAAGAAGTCACTTATTAAGAGGACTTTGGTACACAAAAGTAGACTTTTATGCATACAAAATTTTAATGAAAGTTGACATCTTTCAACGATGATCAACAAACCTGGATGTTGTAATCTTTTAGAGTTCTCATGATGTCATAAAGAAGGCCTTTGTGGTCAGGACAATGAATCTGAATAAGTGTGTGGGAAGGGCTTAAAGAGTTGTCCATCATGACTGAAAGACGTGTTGATGCTGGCTCTTCAGGAAGCTCTAAGTTAGACATTTCTTCTGTGATGGATGGAGGTAGAGAAGGTGCAGCCCGAACACATGAACTGAAATCTTCAAAAGCTAGTTCGATTTCACAACTTGTCATGAATTCTCCCAAAACAGCTTTTAATTGATCGCAGGTCTCATCCTTTCTCTTTCTTGTATGCAGTAGTTCCCTAAAATCACACAACCACTTAGCAAATCGAGAAAAGTGGCATATGAGCATCCTAGAATACAGAAACCCGCTACAATAACAGTACAAAGACATTAATTCAGAGAAAACTTTACACAACAAGCTGTGTTTCTGAGAAAGTAAAACTAAATTTCTATTTTGTCCCAAGTGAAATCAATTGATGTGAGAAAGGGAAAAAAGAACAGAAAAAATGGAATAAGACTAAAGATATTTTAACCAATCCATGCAAAACTACTAATTATAAACATATTTGGCTTATAATTAGAAATTTAGCCAGTCCTAATTAGAGAATAAAATAGGCTACAAAGATAATTTTGAATAATAAAATCCTAACCATCCCAAATATTAGAAATTCATATTTATGTAGATTTAAATATTTATCATCTAAAATAAATTCGTTTCAATCTCAAACAAAAAATCAATCTATTCACCTCCCTGTATGCCTAAACTAAGTATACATTGAAAATTTCTCGCGTCAATAGGTGGATTATAATCATTCTCCGATTGAAAATACTTAATTCCTTTGTTGCTATTGTATATAGGCATCAAGGAAATTTGGAGCTAATATCTTGCATCCATACTTATCGATGGTGGATGATTCTTCAACTGAATAGTTGAATTAGATAACACTGAAGTCTACCATCAGTTGTGCTCACCACTTCTCAAGAATAATATCAACTTCATCCTCAATATGCCTAAATAGAGGGTAGTGGGGACATGATTCCTTCCGACCGGCAATTCAACCCAAACTGAATTTATGTTCAACGCTTGAGATCTCGCTACGTGGCATCGATTTGGATGGATGGATGGATCTAAGTAGATTGGACAGCTGGCATGATTGAAGGAGATTAATTTAATTTTAAAATTTTCCTCCTAATCTATTTGAGCGGGAATTTTAAACAATTAAACTAATCATTTATCAAGTTTCCTTTCTCGTTATTTCTAATTTGGTAAATTGTAATTACTTTGTTTACATCTTTATTTCTTACGTGAACTATCATTTATTTAAGGGGCCCACATATAGGGCTTTAGATGCTTATGATAGTTTTTAATCCTAAAATAATTTTTTTTTATGCTTGAATTATTGTAATATATCACGGTAAAAAGAAGAATTGAAATTTTGAAATTCCCTAAATACTTAAAGAAATTTAAAGCATTTTCTAACTCTTTTTAATCTATTACATTGTTTCAAGCATACTATAAATCTAGCTCCTCATAATAAATTCTTAGCCCTAATTCTTTCCCCATTGCTCTGTTAAACTCAATCCTCTGCGCCTCCCACTTGTGCCACTATGCTCTCCTCCTCCCACTCGCAACGCCGCGTTCATTGCTGCCTCGTTGGCCTTATCACCTGTCACTGACAACATTCATCGGCAATTCGTAGTCGACGACATCTCACTCCACCTCTCCTATTCCCCGTGAGCTTCCTCAGCCACAACTTTCGCTCGCCCAATGCTATAGCTAAGCCGCCGCCTACACAGACAATCTCCTGCTAACAACAGCTCCTCCGTTGTCCACTCCTACTTCTCCTTCATCGCCTGCACCTGCCTGTTCTACCTCTGCGCTCAACATCAGCGTGGTTTGCTTGCCTTCCCTTCCATCGTTGACTAGTCTAGTAGCTGTCAACCCCATCCCCACTGAGCTACTACTCTGTTTGAGCCTACACACCAGATCGGTTGCTACGACTTGCTGCGGTGGTTCCGAGTTCTCTAACCGAGGTTATAACCCATATCTCGAGTGTTTCGAAAATCTAGTGATGAAATCTATTATTGAGATGCTTGATTTACTCACTTGTGTGATCCTTAACTTTATTGTGCGTGATAGAATTGCAGTTGAGTTATTCATTTTTGAGTATTCCTATTTTCTGCATACCCGTGCTGACTTGTTGAATTAGTGCTGCCCTACATTGTGTGATGAATCTTCCATATATCATTTGAATTTATTTCTCAAATATTTGAAATTGATTTACCTGAAATATTAGAGTTATTTTGATTATCACATAATTATCAGTATATATTTCTGTAAAACTTTATGTCATCTATTATTACATTAGCTGATCTCTAAATAGGACTGCATCTGCATATTGTCCCTTATCATTTAGTATTAGAGCATGATTGGAATAGAGCGCATTTAGGTATATATTTTATTTGTCTATATATGCACTAAGTTTAGTTTGTAATACGCTAGATCTAGCTCCTCTATTCCCATGGATCCTAAATTAGAGACTATATTAGCCACCCTTATGTCTAGAACAAATTATCTGAACGATATAAAAAATAAACTGAATGAGATGAGCGATCGAATTGTTAGCCTTAAGGATGAGCGGCGTACTCCTACCTTAGAAATTGAGGTAGATCAGCTTAGGAGAGATAGGAGAACTTTCCACCAGCTTGGCGATCAGGTTCATAAGCCCCGTGATCCTGATGAAAACTACCTGCATAGTATTAAGTTGGAAGCCCTGGTTTGGATGAGACATTAGATCCCGAGACATATTTAGAGTGGGAGGACGGTATAAACCACTACTTTCAGGGCATATCATGAGTGAGCAGAGAAGAGTCATGCTTGCTAAAATAAACTTTACTTTGCAAACTACACTTTTAATTAATAATATTAAGGGTTCGTTTGGTTCGGGCTTTTTTTCAGCTCAACTCAAATTTTAACTGTAAAAATCAAATTTATTTCACATCCAACACAAATATGAATATTAGAATTAATTTTATTTTGCATTTTACACAATTTTTAATATTAAACTAAATTTTTTTTCCATTAAACCTATAAAATAAAAAAAAATTTCCCTTGTCCAAAATTTGACCCTCAAACCAAACGAGGCCTTATAGTCTACGTCAACATCGTGGATATTGGAATAAGTTCAAGGCAACCATGAAAGAAAAGTATGTCCCTATCACCAATCGTGATCGACTCCTTGATCAATAAAGCGCTTGACTAAAGGAACACGCTCTATGACTGAATACATCGCAAAATTTAATGACCCTTACCATTTTCTTGATAAACTTAAACCGAATACTTATTTAATTAAATTACTTAATCATTTAAATATTAATCAAATTTTTTAATGTGGATGATTCAATACCACATCGAGACGCCTCTGAGCATTCTACTTTGTCTATTTTTACTCCTATAGGTATTTCTATTCCAATGGCTCCCCCATTTTTTCATTGCGAAGATTAAATTAAGACTATTCTTGCTGATGAAATTATGAGAATAATTGGTTGTGGATATTGCTGTTATCTTGTATAGTGGAAAGGTCAGTCAACATCTAAGGCTACTTGAATCACCGAGAACAAGTGCAAAAGATTGAACTAAACCATTATAGATTTTTATCTACATTCTACCTCAACAAAGTAGAGTTTTCTTCAACCAGGAGAGAATGATGGCCATCTAAGAGTAAAAAGAACTAATGGCATATTTATTTTAGGTGCAAAGGAAGGTGGATGGATTGATTTTTACTTTGTCTTTATCATTTAATTAGATAATAATAATTTGTTTAAATTTTAAATATTTATTAATTAAATTTTAAATATTTATTAATTAAATTTTTAAAAAAATTAAAATAAATTTTCTATTATGGATAATTAATTATGGTTTATTTTTATTTTTATTGGTCTAGATTTTCTTTATACCTAAATTTTCTCTATTTTAGTTGAAATAAGTTAATTATAAATAAGCATCTTATCATTGCATTTGAGACTTTTGGATTATTTTTTTATTTTCTTTCATTTCTCCTATTTCTTCTCTGCTTTCCCCATACACATTCTACATCACTTCTCCAGGTCCTCCTGATCATTGTAGTTTGAATCGATTCTTGCATATTTGCAATAGGGGTAAAATTCTCTCCAATTATGTGCTTTTAAATATGAAGAACTCCACCTCATAATTCACCACTGAATCGAGTCCTTGGTGCACAAATTTTACAGAAGTATAGTTTGATACCAGAAATTGATTTTATTTTCCACATTTCATCAAGGTACACATTCATTATGTTAAATTGGTTTTATGAATATAGAGAAAGATTAAAAAAGCCACATAAAAGTCAAAAGGTTTTAGGAGATAAATGCCTAAAAGCAACAGATCTAAACAACTAACAAAAATAACTTCAACAATGAAAAAGGAAGGATGCTGATAGAGACAAAACACATTCAACAACAAAGAATAATGCATGGCATCATCAAACCTGGTGTCCGTAATGAAGAAGAGGTCCATGACTCTCCCATCTGGAGTAGTTGAAACCTTCACCCTCCTGATTGTAAGCTCTAGTTCACATAACACCTGCGTAACATCTAACCATACAAAAATATTAAATGAATGTCACCAAAAAAAAAGAATTCAATTAACCCTTCTAAATACAAGCAGATTATTAAGAATCTACACAAAAAAGTGAAATTGGAAAAATGATAAATCGATTAGGTTACAAAGAGGCAAGCATACATCACAAACCCAAGCTAAAACAATGCTGCAACAAAAATGGCCTACAATTAAAGGAGACATATTCTTTAGGAACAAACTTTTCCTCCTAACACTTTCTTGTTCAAACTAGGCAATAAAATCACATATTCATGAAGAAAGTTCAAATTCAAACAAGGAGCTAATGAATCGTCATATTCAAAGGAAATGAGGAAAATGACTTCTAAAAATACCGGCAGCAAAAGTAACAAGAAGGTGAAATAAAAAGAGAAAAGCGTTAGAATATAAAATTAGCCCTAAACCATGATTGACAAGCTTAAACTTTTAGGTCAGTTCGTAACCAAATATTTAACAATTGACCTAAAAGCTTAAGCTTGTAGGTCATGGCCCATGAATAACTTTATATTCTAACATGCCCTCTCCCACCACATGCAAGCTTATTCATTTTGCAGCATGGAAAGATATTTTTTTTAACCTAATGTTAGAAATAAATAGTCACTAAAGTCTAAAGTTCGAACTTGAGATCTACAACTCTAGTACCATGTTAAATCTCTGGTTGACCTAAAAGCTTAACCTTGCGAGTCATGGCCTAAGAATAAATTTATATTCTAACAAAAAGGTCACCAATATTCTTTAGGAACAAAGTTCTCCTATCACTATACTTTCTCGTTCAAATAAAGCAAAAGATGCACTGATTAGGGAAGAAAAAAGTTAAAATCCAAACAACGAACTAATGAGTGGTCCCAGATTCCAAAGGAAATAGAGAAAACAGCTTCCAGAAAGACAAGCAGCAAGAGCAACAAGAAGGTGAAACAAAAAGGAAAGATGGTCACCGTGCAGTAATCCCATCCGATCATAGCAAGAAAACTTGAGCAAGTAGACCTGGGGCTGCTTCTCCATCGCCACAGTCTCCTGCTGTCTGTAGTACGAATTGTAGATCTCAGAGGCCGACGAAGCTACGGGGCAAGTCTCCAACAATCTCTTCTTCAGCAATACCCACTTCGTCTCCGATGCCCTAACTGTGCCTTCCACAACCCAGAACAGTATAAAGCACCACTTCCCATCCGTGCTCACATCTAACAAAACATCCGAAAAGGAAACATATAAAAAAAATCAAACATAAACAAATTCAAACCTGTTTAACCTTCTGCTCAAACGCTGCAAGAAGACATGCCAAGGGAAAATGGGTTCACCTCCTCTGACAATGCTCAAGCCGAAAAGGAGTATCACACGGCAGAGGTCGCAGCCGAGGCCGGTCTTATCCGGGCAACTGATGGTAACAACGGTCGGCTCCCCAGCTTTTTCCGGCTGACGGATTATCACCGGATCATCGCTTGGAAGGCCCATCTAAATTCCTC
>JAEMOT010001878.1:138528-269443 GCA_019297695.1 Apostasia ramifera | reverse complement strand
CTCTCTCTCTCTCTCTCTCTCTCTCTCTCTCTCTCTCTCTCTCTCTCTCTCTCTCTTCTCTTCAATCTAACAGTACCTTTCTCGATTCCCTGCCTTCAGTTGAATCATCTTCCCTCGGTGATGACAAAAGCTGCAGAGTATCGGGACTCAGCTCTCGATTCCGAATCGAATATCCTCCAATGGAGGAAGAGAGGGAGGAGAGGGAGGAGAGGGAGGCGAGGGTTTGTCACATTCTCTTGGTTAGGAGTCTCCGTCTTTCCTCCGTCCCGGATTCCGTACGAGAGATTTTTATCTCCATCTTCCGTTGTTCAGAGCTCCGGTAAAAACTTTCGCCAGTAAAACTTTCCCACGGTACTGGATCTCGAATATATGGGCCGGGCCAGATTAGATGGGCCGGGCCTGTCAGGTTTAAACCATTTTTTATTGGGCCAACTCCAACCTAAGTCCAGCTTGACCCAATTTCTTGGGCCCATGAATTATTATTCTATTTTTTTAATTATTAAAGAAAAATTATTCATGGGCCCATAAATTATTGTTGCCTACTTCACAAAACAAGCGTGTGGCAATCAGGAACAAGCGTGTGGCAATCAGGAGATTAGATAAAACCCTTTATGTTCAGTTCATCAATATTAATAAATAAAATTAAATATAATTTAAAAAATTTAATTGGTAAATAAATGATTTTAAATATATTAATATTTACAAGTTATACATATGGAGCTCACGAGCATTTTTTATTATAATGCAAGATATGATACATTTTTTAAGTTCAGTTAATGACTTATCAGAAACTTAAATATATCTTATTTATTAATTTTAGTATTTTTTATTTATTAATCAAAAAAAAAATTATAGACATGAATTGACATGATAATAAGTTGAACACATTATTATTTTTAATAAGAGCTTATTTATAATTATTGTGTTCGTGATATAAAATATATACGAACAGACTTACATACAAAGCAGATCTTTATATTCGTAAACCAAGCTCAAAACAAGTTTGAGCTAGAGCTCAATTATTAATAAACATGAATTTCAACGAATTACTACTTAATTTAATTTTATTTACATATTTTTAATAACCAAAAAGTAAACAGTATAATTTTTTTTTTCTCCAATACACTTCCTGCAAAACTTTATCATAAACATTCCTTCTAATTATAATTAATAAAAATCAATTATAATTTTTTTTTCTCTCCTTAAATTTTTTCATTAAAATTTTAAATAAATAAATAACTTCAACAATAAACTTATTTAACTATGACATTATAATATTATAATATAATTTATACACAATCGTCTTCTTTCAAAATTTTAAAATTTAATCAATTTATAATTAAAATAATCTCATATATAATATTATTTTTATAAATAAATACTAATATATATTTTTTATTTATTTAACATTTTTTAGCCATTAAAATTATATTTAAATAACCAACTTTTAAGTTACTACAAAAAAAACATTTATATTACTTGAGTGTAGTCAAAATGCCTAGAGTGACAAAAAATAATTCAATATAAAATTATTATATTCATAAATTATTTTGAACATATAGAGCTGGTTAGGTTTTATTTAATCTGATTTAATTTTAAAAATATATTATATTACATAAAATTTAATATTAAAATTTTATTATATATCACATCAAACACAAATAAATAATTAATTTTATTTCACAATACACCATAAAACTTCAATCAATAAAATTAAGAAAATCACAAATGCAAGGTAAATTTTACTTTAATCTATTAAGGTAAATTAAAAATTAACAAGCAAAGCAGAGGAAAGGAGAACCACATATGCATAAAAGGTAGTATAAAATGTCCATAGTCCATATTACATAGAATATTCACAGCTCAAAATTAAATACAAAATATGACACCATGGTAAAATGAGCCTTAGAAACATCAGATAAAATCAAAACGCATGGCTATCCGTTCTCGATTTTCATACTCTTTCCCTATGCCTGGCTCGTAGAAGCAGTACCTGCCAAAAAGATATCAGAGCACGACCTCAAGACTGAGTAAAAACTAATTAAACATATCATTTCATAATATGATACCTATATTACTACTCTTGTGGAAATAAATTAAAACTTGCCACTCAAAATAAGATCACAAGTCGTCATATTTTCCCATTTGTGCACATTTTACTTATTTAGGCTCTAGTTTCTTATTATTTGATGAAATAGTTTTCAGCGGCTACCCAGAGTGTTATAACATCAAAGATCATAACCAATCATACCCTCAACGGTGACTAAAGATCAACAATAGCTTGCACAAAAAACATCAAGTTTAATTCGTTACAAGTGTCAAAATGTCTTATTTCAAAAATCTTATTCCAAGCCTCTAGCTTAATCATTATTTCGCATTTATTTCAAATCATCTACAGACATAATGTCCTCAACAACACAATCTACACAATTGTCTTATAACTAATTAATAAGTAATTTAATCCCGTCACATTATCCAATCCAATTATGAATTCACCCAACATGATTAATCACACCATAACAATAAGATAAACATCATAATAATGCAATTAAGGGGGCATTTGGTTCGTTGTTATCTTGGTGTTATGTTATGTAATCTAGATGTCATCTTTTGATTAATAATTTTATAATCTAATAGAAGATTATTTATAGATGCCATTAAACCAAACAATTACTTTCTCTAGATAACATAACATAACATCAAAATAACATTGAACCAAATGCCCCCTAAGCGTTTTGAGATGGCAATGTTAGACCAAGCTAAAATGAGAAACAATCATTCACAATATTCAACTAACAGGAACATAGACTTAAAATTTGTTTTGGAGCAGGTGGTGAATATAAAATTTGTAGCTTTAAGTAAGCTTTTCAACTACTATTTTTAGTAAAACTTGAATATCATTTAGTATTTCAAAACCTACTTTTACCAGCATATATCAAAATAGAAATCTAGACAAATTCAGTAAGTTAATTTCAAACAATTATAAGAAATTTCACTTCTAAGCATTTGAAAACATTTAAGATCTCAATTTGCAGGTATTGAAGTCTTCTAAAAAATAAATTAAATTTCATCAAAATGTAATTTCGTTTGATACTATTTTTTCTTTCATACTAAATTGTGTCAGATTTTAATTGATTTCTAATAGTTAGCGAGGAGGATTTCAAAGCTATTATAAAGTCAAAATTACGAGTAGCTTCAGTTATAAAAATTGAACTAGACACCTTAAACTAAAACATATATGAATTTCAAAAAAAAAAATGAATAAGATTTGCCTATCCTTCCAATCATGCAAAGAATACCAATATTTTCACACAACACAAGAACCCAATTTCATAAATATGAATTCCAAAAACAAATGTTTCCAAAACTCCAAAATTTATAAATAAAGTAAGAATAATTCCAATCATGTATCAGATTCTAATTTGCATCCTCTTGCATGCAATTCATATTACTCAAGATAATTAATTCACTATATAGATTTTAGACTTTTAGTTATATGCATGAAAGCATTTGCCTACCTTGTGTCTACCATTTAGAAGAAGTATATCCATAATGAATTCTTCTTTCAGAAAAGATTGGGAAGAATGAAGAAGAAAAGTGCTAAATTTTTTTTACTTTTGATTTTCCTAGCTTTCTCATTTAGTTTCTCTTGAGTTCTCTCTTCACCCAACTCTTATCCCAAGCTGGCTACCAAGAAGAATTGAGAAGGGAAGTTGAAAAAATGTGAAAGATGAGTTCACCTATCACCAAAAATGCTAAAAACCTCCTTTGAATTTCAGCTTAAATCACATGTCACCAAGCTAATATCCATGTCACTAACTCAACACAAGTGTCACCCAAAGATTGCCACCTAGCCCTCACTAATTCCATTAATTAGAGCTATTTAGTGGCTAATTCTCTCCATTAAACTAAACTAATTTTAATCCAAATCAGCCATTTACAAACTTGCTCTCTTTGGATTCAAATACAAGTCTACATGTTTCAAAATTTAAAATCTAACTCATAAAAGAAATAAATTAATAATTTAACACACATAAAATACAATCAAAATAAGCAAATATGATGTTACAAACACTTTGTTCTTTTGTAAATAGCAAATTAATAGAAAACAATAATGTTTTTAGTCTGTTGTGTTTATACTAATTGCGGGATTTAAGGTACAGATAAGACGGTTTGATCTATATAGCACTAATTATATGGCCTGATAAGTAAATTAGTTACACTAATCTATATTTGGAATATCTAACAGTTTGAACAAATCACTTTTTGTTGAACAGACAGTCCAATCCAACAATCCATCATTCATCGATGTGAGTTGGACCTTGAACTAAGTCTGTATGCTATTCTCTAGTAAATAAAGGAGTTATGAGATAGAGTTAAGCATGCAAAAATTGGGTTAAATAAGCCTCGAAACAGCTAGTTTGGAGAGCTTGAAAATGGGCCAAGAGTTTGCTTGTTCAAGGTGTATATGAACTCACACTTGACTTGCATCCAATGTATTGATCATCTAAATATATCTTAATTCAAGAACCTACAACAACAACAACAATCAAGCCTTTATCACACTAAGTAAGATTGGTTACAAGGATTTTTTGTTTCCATTGCATCTTACTTAACCTGCACCTGAAGTGTTAAAATTCCTAATTAAGAACTTTAATTAGTTGTTAACTGTATTTCTCGGTACTTATAATTACTGTTGAGTCATGGATAATGGAATTAACATGAAGTGCTCGTTGTGAGAGCTCCAACTATCTCATTGTGAAGGCTGCATAATAAATGTGGTTTAGTCATGAGTTTAATCTGAATTGATCTCCAAAAATTTTCAAAACCCTGAACTTGCAAGCAAATTAGTTTCACCTAATTTGTTAGGAAGATTCTCAAAATGAGTTTCACCTAATTTGTTAGGAAGATTCTCAAAAAAATAATTTCATTAGACTTCACATAGCACTACGGTAACCTTCTTAGAGTAGTTGGCACTAGACTCTACACCCATGTAGTCACCTTCGCCGAAGCGCATGAGCATGAGAGGCAACCGAAGCAACTTGGGAAGGGGTGAAAAAAATAAATGAGATATGGCTGGAGGGTATTTCCATGCTAGTGTTTGCAGATATTCTTCGTGCAGTAAGAGGGGACCCAAGCAGAAGATCTTTTGTTTAAATTATAAATATTTTTTGCACCTTTAAGGTATTTAAGATTACACGTGTACAAAGTCTATAGCTTCTCTTCCTAATTTTGATGCCATCATGTGGGAAAGAAAAATGTCCCCACCACTTGATTTTTATGTGATTCTTAAAAAGGATCATTCTTTTTGTACTTGTATTAGCTTTACTTTTATAGAGTTATAGGACATGACCGAATTCATTTTTTTTCCACTTGATATATTTGCTTTTGCTTTCGTAATATTATAAGTTATGACCGAACTTCAAGGAAAAAACAATTTCATTGCATTCTGAGTAAAATCAAGGTTGTTACGTCTAAATCAATTTAACCTCTCACTAGTTTCTACAAAAATTTTAAAATCTTCTGAGAGATCAAATTTCCTAGGGACTCAAACCTTGCTCAATTTTGAGTTTGTCAGACTAGGCACCATTGAGGCGTTCTCATAATGACATCCACAAATCATTGACAAATTACTGAGTTTGGACAGAATAATACGTCAGAATTTTGTTACGAATCATGCGGCAATGTGCGCTCAAGTAGACATCACATCCGATGGGAAAGTGCAACGACACATTATTGCATTATTACTCAACATTGTAGTACTTTTTTATATAAAAGCTATATAAAGACTAAAATATACTACGTAGCTACATTTGATCATTACCTTATTATTGAAGAGTATTTCATAGCTATGTAGGGCATTGTTTTGCAAAAGGATACTTTCATCATTACTTGAGAATGTTTCAATCTTTTTAAGTAGTATAATAAGTCCATATGTAGAAACAAAAAGTCACTACATAGCAGAAAAATATTCTATGTGATAAAGAAATAATCTTACGTATTATAAAAATATGACTATGTAACACAAAAGCACCGCTATGTAGTGTAGTAACGTAAAGTGCAACCACACAAAAAAATGATATGTTTACATGTCGTTTTGCCTTCCCACTGCACATGGGGTCCTTTGATGACCAATTTTTGAGGATCTCTTATGGTACCAAGCCAAGCTGAATCTAGAATGCAAGCACACAATGCTTTCATAAATCCTTTATAGGAGCCAAAGATGGCACCACTCAGTTAAGCATAATGCTTGATCCACCCAGCTTTCATTACCTACTACAAGACCTGCAAGCTTGCAATTATCGAGAAGAGTAGCATGAATGTAGCAGCTACCTTGACAACAGAGAGGATGCTCCTAAAACTGTGAAATTATTGTGTCTAGGTGAGGTGTTATCTCACCTATTTGCTAGCCTACAAGTGTGTTGCCACATAGAATGGCAAGGCCCGCAACACGTGCGGCAGAGTAAACAGCATGATAATGCTATTTAATTTATTTTATTTTACTTGATAAGGATTTTTTTATGCTTGGTGTCAATTTTGTTTTATTTAATAAAAATATTTTTTGCATGGTATAAAAATCTTCTTTCTTATTATATTTATACTAAACACAAAAATATTCATATTAAGCAAAAAAATCTATATTAAGTAAAAAATATTCATATCAAGTAAACAATATATATAGCAAGCAAAAAGAATTTATACCAAACAACAAAATCCATACCAAGCAAAAAACACTGCATTAACACATCGATTACTGGCTGCACACACGATGGGCCCCCACTTGCCAATGAGGCATGCACCTAGATGATAGTGAACAAACGAAGTGTTATCTCACCTAGATGTAATAATTTCTCCGTAAAACCTAAGAATCATTCAAGCAGATTAGCTGACTAATTATTGGATTAAGGCGATACAATAGAAAGGATTTTTGAAGGTCTATATCATATGTGGGCATGCAAGACCCACTGATATAGTGGAGTAATAAATGATATGAGAATTTCTGCTTCTTATAGGTATTTTTTGTTTTGTGCAAATTTTGTTGCTTTCTACATGTATTTTTTGCATACAAATTAAAAAACAAAATCTATATTAAGCAACAAATATATACGAAGCTAAAAAAATACCTACACGAAGTAAAAAATTCTCTATTTGAAGTTTAAAAAAAATTAACATATAAAGTAAAAAAACTCTTACACAAAGTCATATGAAGCAACAAATGCTTTCATAAAGCAAAAAATGCCCTTATGAAGCTAAAAATGCCCATGCAAGCAAGAAAATGTTTATACAAGACAAAACATACCTGTACAAAGTAACAAATGTCTAGACAAAGTAGAAAATGCCTATATTTAGCAAAAATGATAGTTAACGGTATTTTCATACCGTTTCTTGCTCTTCTTTAGGACTGAGTCCAGCCTACCAATGCTTTGTGTATTGATAGGCTCCCGAAAATCCTATGTGGTGCGGTTACAAAACCCAATCATTTTTCCAAATCATCCCCATTCTGATGTCAATCAACATTGTCTTGAGCAATCTACTTAGGACGTCATGTTTACTATATTTTGTATGATGTATTCCTATGATCATCAGCCATATCCTCTAAAGCCCAACCTTGATTGTCACCACTAATGCTCCTTATTGTAAAAACAATAATTTCAAGGAAGGTTGTGCTTAAAAGGGGATGTTTCTTAATATTATCTTACGCTATTTAAGGAAATTGTATGTATGATTTGATGAAATATTTAGATAATATTGTAAAAAGTAACAAAATAATCATTCCAAAATGGCATTTAAATGTCACCCTAATTATAATAAGAGGTGAAGTTGGATTAACTTTATAGGGAGTGAAAAGTGGTTGATAGAAAAGAGTTGAGTATAAGATAACAACAATAAGCTAATAGCTTTGTTATATTTTTAATATAATAGCACTAAACCAACCAAACAATAATTTAGAGATAATATAATCATTTACATATATAATTGACAAGTTAAATAACACAAACATTTAAATTGCATTGAACCAAACACCCCCTAAATCAACTAAATCATAAATCATTCCTCCAGGAGATCTAAGGAATCAACATATCAAGCATCAACACTTAGGTCGTGAGGAGTTACACAAATGAGAATCATGCAAAATATACCTACACATACAGATCAAACACTCAATGTCATGCAAATACAAATGAAACGGATACAATATATACAAAATAATAGCTAGCAATTAATGTATGGCATTGCCATATTTATTAAGTTGTTAACCCTTGACTCTAAAGAAGACCCATCATTAGACTCACTCATTCTAAACAGTATGGATTTGCGTAACAAGTAAATCCGAAGACAAACATGTCAATGGTGAAAGATAAGGTAGTCTATCATTAAAGAATAACTCTTGTGGGAACCATTGAAAATTTCCTCAGTGTCTTCAACGGTCATTGGTGGACCTCCGGTTGATCCCCAAGACTCAAATCTTATATGGTGCTGATGTGCCAAAATTTTAATGGCATGTGAAGGGTTGTACTTCTTCCAAGTTTCAACATCAAAAAAACAAAAGTTGAAAGTCATACCAGTTAAACGGACGTGGAGGGCAATGTCAAAATTTTATCAATATTTACCTCCTGCTCTTTAATATATCAAGCAAATCCTCTATTATTATAACCATTATAAAACAAATGAATTAAAGAGAAAGAGAGAAGAGTTGGACTTTTTTTCTGGTTTCTTCCTTGGTTAGGTTAACTTACCCTAGTAGGCTAGTTAAGATTATGAAAAGAGTGCTTACCTGAAAAGGTAATTTGGCAATGGTTGGAAGAATAGCAAGTTCTGATTGACATATTTAGGAATAGTGGAATATGATGTCAAAGATTTACGAGATTATTAAACAATTATTACAATTAAAAAATGTTACACACAAAAACTTGAGAAATCAAAATTAACATATCATGGAAGCACTGGCTTAAAAAAACATCCTCAAAGTGATTTCTAGTAATGAATATGAAGTTATTAATAAATATGACAGGCTCTAAGAATGGAAACTTATGCTTAATGTGCTTTCTATAGACGTTGTCATGTATTGCACATACGAACTGAGTTTATGATTCAACTAAGAATATCAAATATGGCATAAGTCCTTTTTAGGGATAAAAGGTTCTAATAGTAAAGCCAGGTGCAAAAACTGCAAGAATAAATCCTAAAGAACAAGAATTCTCTACATAAAAGTAATATCTTTCTCACGTACAACAATTCACCAATAAATCATCCATTCCCAAGTCCTACAATCAATAATGGATGCTATATATTAAAGAAAAAATAAGGAAAGAAGAGAACAAAAACAAAGAAGTCAAAGCATATCTATCCACCAAGTTGGCAAAATACCTTCCAGGTTTATCATCCCTACATTGTACTTGTATCATTTTGGGTTTCCTCTAATGGTGAATGAGCATTTGCTTCTGAGGCAGCAGAAGCTGTTTCTTCTAAAAGATTTGAGGTCGATGCAAAGGCAACAGTAGAATTTGGTTCTGCACGTTGACAACAAAATTTTATCATCACGGCAATCTATTATACTAGTTAGAGGGAGAATAATAGATCTTGACCTTGTGGCTTCTCTTCAGGCGTCTCTTCCTGAACCTCAGTTGGGGGAACCAGCTGAGATTCTGTAGTGCTCCAAAGCTCCTCGTCTGATTTAGCTATAGGCCTTCCATCTGAATATATATGCTAGGGGTGTAAATATTTTACACAAACCAAAATTTCTTGGTCCAGGCTGACACAATATCATATGGATTGGGTTCAGGTTAAATATATGATTTATTTACTAAATGGTTCAGGTTCAAGTTGCATCAAATTTAACAATATGATGTATTTTAAGAGCTATGTTGTGATAAGGTCATGTTGGGGTTTTGACCAAATCTGAAGCAAGAACAGGTGGGTTTCAGTGGGTAAAAAATATTTTGGGTCAGTTACGGTCGTAGTGTTTATTAGTTGGGCTGGATTTGGGTTGGGCTAATTCAGTTGCAAACCTGAACTATTTTGACATCCATAGTATGGTTTTGAATATCAGAAGAATTAACAAGCTGAACTAGACCAAAAAAAAAACTACTAAACTGAAATAATTGGACAATTTTTTTTAGCTTACTTGGGTGGGAAATTGCTTGTTGGTTTTCATTCACATCAGATCGATAGCGGTTGATCTTTTGGGAAGCCACTTCATCAAGTCCAATCTCCCTCTCTAGTGTGCTCTTGAATTCCCTTGAAACTTCCTGTATGATGAGATCAACAACAATATGTTCACATTGGTATGACAGTCAAAGCACCAGCGCTGCATTTTTTGTATTCATAAGATTCATCTTGATGGATGATTTATCTAAGGATATTGACTCATGGATTTCATTTTTTAGGACCTGAAGCTCTCTAATGGTTGGCTGGAAGGACCGCAAAGTCTTTCCCAGATTTCGTGCTACCTGCATAATGCAAGTATTATTAGCGCAAAACTAAATTAACAAAAATAAAAATGAAAGCTTGTTCGGCTGTAAGATAAATGTTAGGGGTGAAGGGAAGGGCATGATCTGATAATGAGACTAGAACCCTGCCTCAAAATTTTAGGGATTGAATCAATACATTTAAGCTTTAGACCTTGTTTGCTTGGGATCCCAACACACCCTAAACTCATCCTAATTTTTGCAAATTATTTTTATATTTATTTCATATCATCCACAAATTCCACCATTAAAAATCAACTTATTTTATATCTTTTAAATTAAAAATCAACTTTATTGTATATCCTCCACACACTTTCAATCAAAAAATTAACTTTATTTCACATTCAACATAAATCTTGAAATTAAAATAACTTTATTTCAAATTACAATATTAAAATTTATTTTCTCTCCCTCTCTCCCTCTATCCTCAAAACAACCTAATCCAATCCCAAAACAAGAACTTAGGCTAGATTACAATTGAACATCATGGCAAAAAGAATTTAGTAAGGTTCATATTGGGTTTGAAATGACCTGAGAACTCGATCCCCACCTCATGATATAAAAATTTGATAAAAGATAAGTTCTCAAATGGTGACAATTTGCATGTTTATTCATAGTCAACCCAAGGTTATCAACATGATATTGCACTTACCCTTTCATTATTTACCTTGTAAATTGAAAGTAGAGAGTACATAAATCTTTCAATCACATGTTCATATAATTTCAAATTGACATGAACCGAGAGTTGAGAACAATGGGGTTGGTGAACTTGACCAATTTAAGTTTGGGTTCAGTTGACTTGCTTTTATTTTGTTAATTTCGATTCAATCCAAAACATGAGAGAAGGCAACTCTTTGGAGGTTCACCAGCTTATTTAGCAAGGGATGTACTAATATACTGGAAGAGAAGATTAGATGACCCTAGGGAACATGGAACAATAGATGAGCAAATCGAGTTGTCTGACCTGTCCAAATCAAACGAAAGAGTAGATCAGACAATCTGATTTAACCTAACAGACCGTTTGATCCACCTAGTATAGCAGAATACATTTACACCCCAGACCAGCCGAAGCGCTTCCAGGGATCATATGTTGGATAATATCATCAAAACTCTTGTTTCATTTTGTTTTTGTAAACTAACTCATATACAAAGAATGTAAATAGTAAGGCCAATTACTTATGCATGTTATTACGTTAGGTGATTTTTGTTGGGAGATCGGTAAACTCATTCACATAGATTTTTGCAAAATCCTTAAGAGGATGTAACTTAATGTATATTTTGTACTTGTTTTTGGTTTTAACCTAAAAGTCAACTTAAGAAAAAATAAAAATAAAACAGAAAACATAACTATCGATCTGGAAATGACACCTTTAAATTAAAAGTGGCCTTGCAATAAGCTACAATTGATTTTATGACTTCCCTAGCTTCCCCAACTTCCTTTCTCTTTCCTTGGAATACTATTTCCAACATTTTCTGTTTTTTATGTGTATATGAAAAATGTACAGGTAATAAAAACCCAGAAACCAGCAATCTAAATAAAATGCTGGAATCTTCATATTTGTTGAGTTTCAAAAAACATATCCTGATTTGTTCTATTCATTTTGAACATGTACAACTGAAACAAATTAAGTACAATGCTCAGGTTGACTAAATGACTGGATTTTAATGATATGGAATTATCATATATATTAATACGACCTAAACTTGAGAAATGGGGGAAAACTTGGTTGGGTTGTGAGGTGGTTGTTTACAAAGCAAATCCCATCTTTTTCCATGTTATGCACAAGAATTTACCTCGGCTAGACCTTTAGGGCCAAATACCAATAAAGCAACCACACCTATAACTAGAGCTTCTGGGGCTCCAACACCAAAGAGAGATGCATATACACCCATTCTTCTAGCCTTTCTATGTATAACTGCAGTGCAAAACCAAGCCAAATTAAAATTTCAAGGAAATACCAAATTCTTTGAAAAAACTTTTTATCACAAAGATGTCATCTTTTTATGTTAAACAACCAATTGCAATGAACATGAAACAAACATGAAAACTACATAATACATAAGAGTTTGTACAGCAAAACAACCATGTATACAAAGACTTAGGAAACAACTAATAATCCCAAAAGGGGTGACGAAGAAGGTAGATACCAGCTTCAATTCTAGGTACTGGGAGAGAGAGACGAGAGATGCTAGTAAAAGAAATAAATAAAGAAAAGATTCTCATAAACATTCCGGGTACATGAATTATCTTCTAAATTGGTTTCCATAAAGAGATCTGAAGACTTTTTCTTCACAATAGACCTATCCCCCCCCCCTTCCAAAACAAAAAATTAAAAAAAAAAGGAAAAAAACAAGAAAAAGGCAAAACGCAATCTCAATGTTTAAGGCCTTCACAAGCTGAAAAACTACCAAAATTTGAAAAAACTTAGCAATGGTTAGTTGCCATGCTAGTCATAGATAATCACAATACTCGACCAATCTTGCCTCGCACATGGCCCTTGAAGTTTACCTTGTACAAATATGATAGATAGGTCCTATTTTCCCTATGTTTTTAATAAGCAACAAAACTAATGTAACATGCAAATCGCCCATGACCTAGTACAACAAAAATCAAAGTTGGGTCATCAAAAGTTGGAGTATTAGGCTAGAATCTAACCTACTCATCACAAAAATAATGTTGTAAATATTGCACTTTCCAATCAAATATAATAAAACATATTTCATTATTTGCTTTTCTTCCTCTCCCTTTAGCTCGTTACTGTACTGCATCTACAAAGCTTTACTTTAATAAAGCCCTGTTTGGCGTAAGGACCAAAATAGTACTGATTTAAAAAAGAACAATAATAATAATAAATAAATTTTTTTAATTATTCTACATAAGTTTTAATATAAAAAAATATTATTTTACTTTACATACTCAATAAATTTCAATAAAAATATCTACTTTATTTCATATCCTAGACCAAAATATTTGAATCGAGTAATTTGGTATAGGATGTGAAATAAAGTTAATATTTTTATTAAAAATTATCGAGTATGTGAAGTAAAATAATATTTTTTTATTAAAATTTGTGTAAAATGACTAAAAAAATTTATTTATTTTTATTATTATTGTTTTTTAAACTAATACCATTTTGGTCCTGATTTTAGTCTTCGCGCCAAACAGGGCTAAAACCTAAAAATAACATCAGTCCACCTACACAGTAGATGAATCCAATGCACAACATAAAATAAACATATACATAATTATCACAAATTCTAATTAACACATTTTACTTTATCTTTTATGAGTTTTCTTTTCTCCTTTTTTATACAGGCCCCGTCTCTCCAGCTTCTACCGACAGACCACAAATAACAACACCCTTTGGCCACAATACCTCAGGTATAAAATCAAATCATGTCACTCTTTACCCACATTGCCTCATATACAGAATTGGATCATATCACAACCAATGGTCTTAGATTAAATCCCCGCAACTCCCTGAAAAATGCATGAAAATCCAATTTCCAAACTCTTCAAGGTGATTCATGTACAAAAATTATAAGAATTTATAAACAATTGGAGCAAAATGTGATTATTTAAAGACATTAGTGACCTAAATGTAAGTTTTTCCAAAATTCCATTCTTCTCTGTAATTTCCCCCTCTTTCTTCGCTCTCTCGCAACACTAACACTCCTTTCCTTCCTGATGGTCACCCTCCCCACAGTCTCAAAAATGAATTGTCATCAATCACCCAAGTTGGCATCGCAACTAACCGCCGCAGCCGATGCCTCTGCCCTCCCACTCATAATTCTCCTCCTTCTTCTACTTCTACTTCTTCTCTTTCCTTCTCCTCCAGTCTCACTCTCTCTCACTCTATTTTTTCAACGAACTCGTTAGCAACAACTACGCTAGAGTCGATCCTCGGCGTTGCCGTTAATCTCTCTCTCTCTCTCAATCACCTCGGAAGGTGATCTACCTCTCTATTGTTCGATAAACCTGAAGGTTGTTATAACCCACTTAAGCAATACCAAATTAAAATAATAATGATTAAGCCATAAATCAATTGAGACCAATTTATATGCATTAGTAATGTCATAGGCTTTAAAATAAAATAGCATATTCTACTCCTACCATTTCCCCCATTGTCACTTATATTAAAAATTTGTATATAACTATTATAATATTATACTTATTATAATCTTGTTTCTCACTCTCTCTCTATAATAATATTGCTACCAGCCTTTCACCAGACCACCAAAAACCACTCTATCCACCAAAGACGACAACTCCCCTTAAAATTCTCGATTTAATCCAATAAGTAGCCCTAAAATCTCAAGTTGTAACCAAACCAAATTCAATCAAAATTCACTCTATTCCCCTTCTCGTCCTCTGATTCATTGGTCTTTGACAAAGTTCCACAAACGCTCTTAGAATCATCTCATCTTGAATTTATTTTAGGTAAATAATTATACTTTTCTATCAAGTTTATTTTAAAAGTTGTTTTCTACATGAGTTAATATTAGAACATTTACAAGATAATAGTTATCTAAATGCGTTATATATTTATATTTACAAGTAAAATTCATATTTATTTACATATTCTTTGTTGAGTTTACATTAAATTGGCACATTTAAAAATGGATCGTGGGGTGGCCCTGATCTAAAAAGGATATCTAGTCCTATTTTTTACCAATCAAAACAACTGATCTTGTAGAAAACTAGCCAAGCTATATGTAAATAAGATTATCGGATTACATTAAGTCCTCATAGTTACAACTTCAGATGAGATCCTAAGTTCACTTCACTTGTAAGAATAGTATATCTAACTTTTAACATCAATTGACATTTTAGTATAGCCTTTCATCCTCAAATGGATGGATAGACAAAAAAGGACAAATTAAACATTAGAAGATCTGTCAGCCAACATTATGTTGGTATGGAGGCTGAGAGAGAGGTGCCTTTGATCCTCAACTAGTTGATGAAGCAATAGAGAAAATCAATCTAATCAACAAATGACTACATATTGCCAAGATAGACCAGAAAAGTATTATGATGTCAACCATCGACAAGTAAAATTTCATGCATTTTTTAAGAACAGTCCTATGAAGGGAGTAATGAGGATTGGAAAGGTTGGAAAATTGATTCAGATTTATTGGACAGTTCCAAGTTGTAGAAAGAGTTGGAATGGTGACTTATAGATTATCAATATATCTCTAGTTGGCCAGCTTACATTGTGTATTCCATATTTCATTTCCCGGAAGACACGTGCATGATCCAACTTACATTAACCTGTATTATCCAAACCCGATAAAAGTACAACCTAACCTAAGCTATAAAGACATTCTAGAAAGAATATTGGCTAGAAAGAAAAAGAGGTTACTTGGGAAGTAGAAGATGAATAAAGAAGCATCCAAGATTTTTTCTTAATGAAAGTATTGAACATTGTCTTAAACAAATTTTGAGGCAAAAAATTTAAAAAGAAGAGCCACTGTAGAAATTTTGTTTAAGATGATATTTGCATTAATGTTCTAATAATCATGTTTAATATGATTAATGGAGTAAATTACATTAAGGTCCCTAAGTTTAGGGCATGATATCACTCGAATCTATGATTTTAAATTTTTAATATCTGAGTCTCTAACTTTTGATATAATTATCAATTGGGCTATTTTTTATTATAAATTTTTTTACAAAATTTTGGCTCTAACATTTCTCTCCTCGCCACTCTCTCTTTATCTCCAAACTGCACAACAGAGCCCCCCTTTACTTGCTCCTCGGCAAGAGTAGGAGAGAGAAAGAGGAGAGAGAGAAGGGTTAAGAGAGAGAGAGAGTGGAGAAGGGGGCTGGCGACCCCCTCAACCTACTCCCCAATGGAGTAGAAGAAAGAGAAAGAGAGACAGAGAGAGGAGACAAAGAGGAGAGAGAGAGAAAAGAGAGGATGAGAAGAGAGTTAGGGAAAGAGTGGGGGAGGGGGTTGGAGGCCATCCCCCATGTCTGCTCCCTAGTGGGAACAGGAGAGAGAGAGGAGAAAGAAGAGAGAGGGAAAGGAGAGAAAAGGGAAAGAGAGTTAAAGAGAGAGTGGGGGAGCAAGCGAGTGGCCGACCCACCCACCCCCCTCTGCCTACTCCCCGGCGAGAGGAGAGAGATTGAGGAAGAGGAAAGAGAGGAGAGAGAGGAGAGAGAGTTGGAGAAAGCCCCTATTTGCTCCCCAACAAGAGCAGGAGAAAGAGAGAGAGGAAAGAGAGGAGAGAGGAGAGAGAGGGGAGAAAGAGAGTTAGAGAAAGAGAGTGCGAGAGGGAAGGTCAACCGCCTGCTCTACAACAGGAGCAAAAGAAAGAAAGAGAAAAGAGAGAGGATAAAGAGGAGAGAGAGAGAGACTAAGGGAGAAAGGAGAGAGAAAAGAGGTAAAAATAGTATTTAAAAAAATTAATAAGAAAAAATTAGAAAAAAAGACCCAATTGATATATTATATGCCACACAGAGACTCAGATGTTAAAATTTTAAAATTAAAGACATGTGTAATATTATACTCTAAACTCAAAAAACTAAATATAATTTACCCTTAAATCTTTATTAAGATCCAGTATGTGCATAATTTGAATAATAATAATTCTCTTTTGGCATTCCCACTAGGGATCCAATCCAATTCCTTGGATCCCCACAACTTAGCATCACCTCAACCCCATTACGTTCAATGGAGTTGCCTAGACCCCAAGACATCTAGGTGCCCATGGTCATTCCTTCCCAATTGGTTGGAGTGGCGTCACAATTACAATTAGAATTAGAATAATTATAGATGGTGAGTGGATAATATAATTAAGTTTAAATAATTAGTTTATAAAAAAATTGGAAGAAAGATTTGTGAATGGTCAAAGAGAAGGCAGGTGAGACTCAGCTACCCATACTTTGACTAACCCTTTATTCGCATTGGGATCATGCCTTCTTTAGCTCGAACTTGTGCTTACATGGTGACAACCACTTGTGCGGAAAGGAAAAGTATTGCCCCCATTTCACATTGAAAGGGGTGAATACTACGTAAATGTGAAAGAAAGGGATGACATACTCTAGTGCACACTGAAAGGGGAGAAAACAAGTCAAGCCTTATAGAAAGAATGGAATATCTCCATTGGATACAGAAAGGGAAGATGTAAAACTCCACATAGATGCAAAGAAAAGGAAGTAGATCTATTGCTAATTGAGAAGTACGATGTAAAGTTTAATGGAAAGGAAAAGAAATGCAATTGAGAAAATTAAGCCCACAAAAGAAAGAAAATAAGAAAGTAAAATAAAAAAGTAAAAAAGAAAATAAAATGGAAGAAGCATTAAAAGGCTAATAAAGAATGACATATGGCATGTGTAGTGATTTATGATTTTCATGTTTATGTAATGTTGATTATCTCCATTTCAGTTGCCTTCTTCTAATCTATTAAACACAAACCTATTACATTTCTGGGACAACACGAGCATAAAGTGGTGATGAAGTGTGAGAGAGAAGGGAAAATTTTGAGTATTTGACCAAGCAATAAATAGATAATGTGTGGCATACAAAAATAGTTATATTGAGAAGTATATTTTTAATTGTTTTGATAATGTTTTCAAAAAGGGAAAAGAAAAAAATAATTTTAGACGTGTCCACTACATATTCCTAATTAGAGGGGCATTACATATTGCCCCTCGGCAAATTTTACTATTCGAAAATGATCTGCCAAGGTAAGAAGAAAGAAATAGTGAACCACAAATGGATGCAAAAAGGCAACATAGTTTGTCATTGACTTTGACGAAAACTAGATCAACACCATTGTCCACCCGGTTTGACATATGATAGGAGGACTTTCGTTGGCCTCATGTTATAAATGAAGGTTGTATAACATATTGCTTGAAAGTCAAACCAACTTGTGAATTTTTCAATTTATGATTACTATAAGCATGGTAGTGAAGGAAACTTAAATTTTACAAAATTAGTGGCAACTATTAAAAGTCAATTATGTAATTTTTCTGAAGAATGTATCATAGCGCCATCCAGAGTTTTACTAAAAAAAACAAATCTGAGCTCCCTCAAGAACACAACAAGATGCCTATGCAGGCAAATAATATAAAGCTTCACTGTAGGGGCCCATTTCAAAGCATCAACATGGAAGCATTTCAAGTAATTTTTATGAAAACGGGTAGGTGAAAATCATTGTTACTATCTTACTGTACGAACGGAAGCATTCTTGTGGATTACTTTAAGCCTTCCTCGTGATACATTTACATAAAATAGATATATTTTATTCAATGATGATTCCATTTTCTTGACAAGCTAATGTTATTTTGATTTTCCAATTAATTCTTAATCTAGCACTTTTATAATAATGTTATATTAAAAAGCATGGGGTCTAGGTTAGACGCTGCAGGTCTGCATATTAATGCCTTATTTATAAAATTTGTTTTTAAGGCATCCTCATATATTCCATCATGATCTTATTCTTCTAAGGTATGGAACCATTCAACTTGATTCCGGGACCAAGCCCATCAATCTTGATGCAGAGATATGACTCGCATCTCTCACTTTCGAGACATGTCCCTCAATCTCGATCTCGGCACCTATCATTCATCCCGATGCCAAAGGTGGATCCATCCAACCCAATGCTACCATTATTTTTCCAAAGTGTAGATTCACTCTCCTTCTTTGACGAATTGATATGTTCCTATCTCTTCAACGAAGACTACAATATAACTTTACTTGACATTGACTCCTAGGACAACTTGTTCACAACCCTGAGAATGGGTTCCTAAGTAGACATCATATGACCACTACAAGATTCCCAAGACCATTTTGCACCGCTCCAAACAAGAATATCGCTAAACATTATACAGATCCACCTTGGGTTGGCATTGAGAGATGTTAGTATCGACATGCATATCAAACCCATACCTTAGCATTGGCATTACTCATATACATCCAACATTTCATTCTTGGTCAACAATTAAGAACCTCCTCGCAATTGCTTTCTATCAAATGCTACTCATATCTCCTTAAGTAAAAATGCATAATACAGATTTGGCATCTCCTCAAGCTCAATATTTTTGCGCTGTGCACATGGCCAATCCAAAATGCCAAGTTTGCGATCCAGGGAATTTCACACTGCATTAAGGAAAGGAGTTGTTAAGGGAGATGGTGTGTTCAAGGAAAATATAGACAAAATGGAAGAGCACAATCACCTAGAAAGGCCCTTGGCTAGTTGCCTGCATCTTCCTTCCAACTAACAGAAGAGGAAATCTCATCTTCTTCTTCTATATGAGGCAACATCGGAGAGGTTTCTCTTTACATCATTTTGGAGCTGCTTCCAGCGCAACAAAACAGAGAACTTCTCATCATCTTCCCTCGGAAAAGAGATCACCAAACTCCTCTTAATTAACACATGAGGCCCCTGACCATCTCCTTCTAATGTATTTCCACTCATGTAGTCCCACCTGGGAAACCACTCGTTATAGTGCATTTCCCTCTCGCCTCCTGGCAACCGTAACTTATGGATTTATGGTTTTCCACATATATATGGAGTTTTTCTCCATTATTTTTATAGATTTGGAGCTTAGGACCTTAATATTCAAGCGTTATGATCTCCTGCAGAAGATCCACATGCCTCCTCAGAACGTACAACAACCCTTCCTTGTCAACGAACAACAAAAATAATGTTTCCTCTTGTGCTTTAACAATATCTGCAATTCATAGGCGTAGAATCCCAGATGGAAATTACTGGTGGTAACAATACACATGCAATGCAAAACATGATCCAGTATCAAAGTAAAATTACTCAGAAATCATCAAAAACTACAGAAAAGCAGAAGCTCAAATTACATTCAAGAAGAATACAAGATACGCACTTTAAAAGGCATAGGTATTAAAGTTCGGTATCATAGTGAAATCCTACATGAAGTAAAATCAATCATACAAACCGAAAATAAAGCAACACCGCAAGTAGAATCCAATTCAAATACCTGGATGTAAATTATTCCTTGGGAACGATAAGCCTGGATACTTCAGACCCAGCCATGACGATGCATAAAGATGAGAACTACGATATGGAGACGTGGGAAGCGAGGAAGGAGGACAGAGAGGAAGAGACGGCCATCGTGGAGAGAAGCAGCAGGGCGCTACAGCGCCGAATAGCGCCGGGGTCATCGCCGTAAGATCGAATGAATGGGATAGAGTGGTAGGAGGCGGCGGTGGCTCCACCCTCAGATTGGGCGAACGAATCTGTTAAACGGCCAATTTTAATGGGCCGGGCCTAACACCCGACGAGCCCATTTCTAAATGTGAACTGGGCCATCAAAATTATTCAAAAACTGTTTTTTAAAAAAAAAAATCAAAAAATTTGAAATTTGTTTCAAATCAGTTCGGATTTTGAAATCTATTCGAGTGTTTTTCAGTTAAAATTTTGTGTCAAATAAAAGAATTAAAAGGTATTTTGAATTAAATTTGAACCAACATAAAATTACTTTAAATTAATTCAAAATAATTACTATATATATAAATAAATCGTTTATATACAGTAAAGCACATTTGTTAGTGTAGTTTTTCTGAAAGATATTTATTATTAGGGAATTTTACATTGAAGAATAAAAAAAAAATTACATTTCTTGACTTGGTTCATATTATAATTTTATTTGAGTCAATTCAATTTAATTTAAGTCTAAATTAACGTGTACTGAAACTAATTTAAGTTAAATTTAAATTAATTCAAAAGCACTCCAACTTGACTCACTAACGCTAACCTGAATTTTGAAATTCATGTTAAATTTAATGATTTTAATGACATTAGATTGTAATTATTGTAGGTTTTATTTAAAACTTATTTTGAAGCCAAATTATAAATTGAAAACGATGTTGAATTCATCATAAATGAGAATCAAAAGACAATTTGAATTAATTAAAAATATTATTATTTCAATTTCTATAAAACCTTTAATATAAAAATAAGAGTAAATTGATTCAAAGTCCCAAAGATCACCTGGGGGATTCAAACAAGTTCTTAAAATTTAAATCACTTCACATAGGTCCTTGATCTATTTCAGTTTGATCCCTTTAATAATTTATAATTATTAAAAAATAAAAATGCACCTCGCATCTCCAACCTCCAACAGTGCCACGCACGGTGCAATCGTCGAGCTGAAGTGTTGGGGGCGTTCGGATAGCCGTCGTGCCGCTGCAATCGTGAGCACGACCTATGCGCGAACGCAGGCCGGGCACAACCTGCTTGTGCACAACAGCCGTTCGCCGCCGCGACGCAGCCTACATGACAACATAGGTCGCGCGTGCGACCTGTGTGCGCACACATTCTGTGTATGACGGCTACTTGCACACAGGCTGTGTTGCGACAACCGCGCACGTAGCCTGATTACGCGCAGAACGTGCTGCAGCAGTTACGCACACAAGCTGCATCGCGGCGACCATGTACACAACACGCGCACACACGCAAGCTACGTGCAGCGACAAACAACAACAGAGTGCAAGCGGGATGTGCCTGCCTGCATGCGCGCATGGGCCACGCTCGCTGCCATAGCGGCACAACAACCGTACGCTCATGCGGCAGCTGTTCAAACCCCACTCCCGCTCAAGACCGGTGGCTACGCCGCGCATGGCACTACCAGAGATAGAAAAGGGGTATTTTTGTCTTAAAAGAGACCAAAATGAAACTGAAGCAATTTAAATAGGGGGATTTACGTACAGAATACTGAATTCATCACAAATTACGCATTTCACCATCTTTTAGTAAATATTACACATATCACACTATTTTTACATTTCTATTGTTACAATAGAAATGTAAAACCCATAAAGAGAGTGTGATATGTGTAATATTTATTAAAAAATAGTGAAATGCGTAATTTATGATAAATTCAGTATTCTGTATGTAAATTTCTCATTTAAGTATTAGTTTTGTTTTTCATCTTATATAAATATTCAACATAATAAATTTAATTTATTTTTCATTACAAGCAATTATCCAGGAAGATTGAAAATTTCAACATTTTTACTCCCACCAAATACAATCTTTATAAAATATATATATATATATATATAAAGAATTATTTTGTACCACATGAATGTATCATGCATGTTGATGCTCTCACGTATAATTCTGGGTTCTCTACGAAGAACAAGTGTGCTTGTTCTCTTGCTGCCTGGCAGTTGTTGGATATATGGAAATATAATTCTTTCATGAATTTATGCTTCCCACAATTCAAAGCAAGAATATCATGAGTGGATCTACATGTTGGAATCATAATTTGAGTTCTTTAGACATTATATTCATGATCATCTACTCGTAGAAATGAGAGCCATAGCTGAAACTTGATATCTAACTGTGCAGAAAATCTGTCGACACAAAATCAACTGCCAGACACAAAAATAAACCAGTTCATACAAAAGATTGTCGGTAATCAAATTTCAAATTTTAGTGACATGTATGTAATTACCGTAGTGCGCTTAAGATTTAAAATATCAATTCATCAACATGGCAATGCGCAGTACTGGAAAAAAAAAACATGTTGACAAAGCATCAAGTCATGTAGTATGACGCGATATTACTGCAACTTTAGCCTTGCATCTCACGTTGTGGCGGATAGATTTCATTTTGCATTATTATATCTATATCCGTAGTCAAAAGACTCGAAACTCGAAACTGGAGATCAGCAAGAAAAGATTGATAGGCTTGCATGTATAATGGAAACTATCATTTTCCAAGATAATTTGTTCTTTTGACAATTAGATAAAAGTAAGACAAATTTCTCCCCAAGAAAGAAGTTGCTTTCTCATTGTGGTTTTCTTCATTTTTTCCCTTTTTCTATAGATTATTTAAAGATCAAAGAAACTCCCCACAAAACTGCAGCATTCTCCAAAAGTTGATAGTTGTACAGGTTGGAAGGATGTGGGTGTTGTGGGATTAGAATCTTAACTAGAAATTGTTGAATCTACAGATGCAATAAAAATAAAAATAATCAGAAAGTTGAGACTGATTTCAACCCAAACTGAAATGATCTTCTGGCAAGTTCTTCTGATATTTATTTATAAATACAAACATTCAGAAGATCATCTCAATGTGAGGTCTCTGGATAATCAACTTACAAATGCTAAAAAGCTCAGGGTTTCTAAATGCACAATGAAGTAATACTGCAGATTCACCGAGTTATCATCTGTAATTCAATATCTTCTATGTTCTATCTACAGAAGTACCAACTTATTTCGCAAAAACGTGAACGCACAACACCTCTATACGTCCCTTTGTGTCCAGTCGTGTCCCCGGTGTCCGTATTTCATGCCAAATTACTCCATTACATAGATATTTAATATTTGATAAGCATACTATTTGACGTATTTTGTCGTGTCCGTATCCTGTATTTTGAAAAGTTATTTTGCCATTGCATCTGCTGTGTCGTGTTGTATCCTATATCCTCGTGTCATATCCATGCTTCCTAGATTATATATGTTAAAAAGGCAAATGCAATCACCTGACTTGCTCATGTTTGGTAGTCAACCTAGCTAATTGTGAGATAGAAATAGAGATATATAACTTTAGTGAAGGGAGAAAATTTCATCCAAGACTGGAATATGCAGATAATAAGTTGATCAGAAGCAAGCTAGAAAAGTGTTACAATCAAGCCATGTCATGGGTTATTAGAGTTCCCCTTTTCCGTATCTTTAGAAAATAATACTATTTCGATTAATGTTAACAACGTGATCCAATTCTACAGATGGGAAAAGCAACAGCAGGAAACACAGATAGTTACCCAGAAAATTCAAGATTTTGATGCTAATAAGAGACAAGTATGAGGCACATAAAATGAGACTTGGAACTACTAGCAAACTTATAATGAAAACATAATACATCAGAATGAGATATGCGATGAAGGGAAATGATAGTCAAAGAACAAACCAGTGCAACTTGAATCAGGAAGCAGTTCGACAAGTATTGACACCATCCTTGCAGTCACTAGTGAGATCATTGAAGGTCTCTATCTGCTTCTTACCTCTCAAGAAAACCTCTGTATCCACCTCCACCCTCATGTACCCATCAAACTCGATGGGAGCCCCATTCAGCTTCTTCGTTTCTGCATACCACTCACTACTCTCATCCCACAAATCCTTGAAGTCATCGAGGAAGTGGGTCGTGTACTTATCCTTGAGAGGATCAAAGAAAGAGGTCTCACGTTCACTGGTGGCAATATAAAGGTGCCTTCCATCCTCTATCTTGTCCCGGAGGGTAGAAAGTAAAGCAACCGGCGAAGTGTCAGAAGCCAGATTTGGCCATAGCCCAGTGTTCTTCGCCTTCTCCCCTCTAACTATATGTACCGCATCATAATCCCAGCTCATCCTGGAGGCAACACCAGAGACTATGTCCATCAACCTACGGGACTTCCAAATCAGGTTCCATGGCCGCTGAATCACAGACTCCGTCTCTCCCTCGCAGACCCTGTACCAGTAGTTATCGGGCTCCACCGTACCAAACTTCCTCATGATCAAAGTTTCCTTCACACTGGCTAGCTTCATGGGTGTGATCCGAAAGTCTTCCACCAGATAAAGCGTCAGCTTATCGTTCTTCTGCCACTTATTCCAGTCGTCCCAAAACTGGTGCTGGTCGAGCACAGAGGCGGAGTCCCTTAGATGCTCAAAATCAAAGTAGAACCGAAAGTCCTTCCCCTCCTCGTCTTGATTGCTCAAACTGTACATGGAATTGAGGCAAATATTGAGATCCATGACCAGAGTGCGGTTCAAGTACTGGGCCTCACCAAGAGCGCAGAGGAAGCTCCAGAGGTAGTGGTTCATGCTCTTGCACCGATCGCCGCCGCCGGTGTAGATCAAGTACCTGCCACTGATGAATTTGCTCTCAGATTCCACCACTGGAAGGGCATCGTTCACCGCCTCACCGACTACTGGTACCACAGTGCCGGAGAGCGAATCAGCGGCGTCTTTTGCTTTAAACTCACCGCCTTCGGCTGATTTTCGTTTCTTTCGAGCGTTCACGCCGCTGTGGTAATCACCAATGCTGGCGACGAACAAGGTGCAATTGCTATATCTGGCAATCTCGAATCGGCGATAGTCCTTGTAGAAGCCAGCTCGCTTCGCATTCTTGGGGCGAAAACGCCATGCCATATCGCAGGATTTGCCGTCATCCGCCCCGCGAGCCGGCTTGCCGAACCGGTAAAAATGAATGTCGGCGAACATCTCGATGGCGGCGCGCATCATGGTGTGGAAAATCTCCGCGTCCTTACAGTCGACCGGACCGTCGGCGCAGACGGCGGGAGTAACGGAAGCGCCCGCCTCATCGTCAGTGGCACCTTCGGTGTTGACGGAGTTCGACGAATCCCCACTGGAGGTTGTGGTAGTGGTATTGATGTCGGAGAGGGTAATGACGGAGGCGAGCTCGGCAGTGGAGTTAGCGAAGAGGAAATCGTCGCCGGTGTGGGTGGTGGAGTCGTCTGATCGGAATGTGGCGTTTGAGGTTGAAGTGAGGAAGGAGGTGAGCTTGTTCGAGGGATGGAGGAGGGGATCCTCAGGCTGGTAGGTGGCTGCGATGATGGTGAAGGCGAGGACGCCGAGTACGAAGAGAGCAAAGCACAGGTTGGCGATCAGCTGGAGAGCGCTTTGCCCGAGGTTCTCCGGCCGGAAACTGGCCGTACGCCACAACAGAGCGCGGCCTTGCATCGCTACCAGATCGCTCCCGACGACTTCGAGATCTGGGAGTGGAGGTGGAAGGCGAGCCGACGACGATGAGGGATGAATGAGGGTTTTAAGATCTGCTCTCGAGTTTGACCGAGACAACCTCATATTACTCCCAAATCTTTTTTATGTTCGTTTAGGTTTAAAATTTAATTTTTTTAATTAAAAATTAAAAACTATAATATATATATATATATCAAAATTATTAAAACTACTTAAATCGATACTTTCAATTTACGAACAAAATCAAAATAAAAAAATCAAGTTTTAAAATCTTGTTCAACACCATGTTGTGTGACAGTCATCTAAAAGAAAAGACTGCCTCTTAATTTCTATTTGTTCATTTTTATGTAATTATATTTGAGAGATTTCACCTTCAATGCTTATAATGCCAAAATTTAATCTCATCTTATGTCACATAATTATCTTTCATAGTATATTTAATTTTATGTCTAGGGTCTTGTTTGGCATAAACCAAAAAATGGGCAAAAAAACATCTTAATAATATTTTAAATTTATTATAAATTTTAATAACTTTATTTCACATCCAACACAAATTTTAACTTTAAAAATCAACTTTATTTCACACCCAACACAAATTTCAACCTTAAAATCAATTTTATTTCACATCCTACACACATCCCAATATTAAAATAAATTTCTTTTCCATCAACTCTATAAAATAAAATATTTTCTCTTTCCTTACTCAAATTCATCCTCCAACCAAACAAACTCAGTGTCAAAAGATGGTAGCACCAATGAATTAATCCCTATTCATGTGTTGGTAGAGAAGAAATTACTCGCAGAGGCTTCTATCATAGCATCTGCTTTCAGACAAAATTTCTTATCGTTTGGTAAAACAAATTCACAAGATCGATCACATAAGAGCACAAAACCGGCATCCTCTTTAAAGTTTCGTATTGCAATACAATTAGATTGAAGAGTTATCCGACAAATCATTTTGCTATACTCATATGTTTGTATGTACATACACATTAATGTTGTATGTACCCGTGTATTTATTTATTCATATACTTATGTAAGTATATACATTAATGCATACACATGTATTTTTGGTGGGTCAGGTTGGCTCATTCAGGTCGGTCAATTTTGATATTCGAACGGATTATACTAGTTGGGATGTTTTGGAGGATTGCATGATGCTCGATTCAAAGGAACTTTTGACTTCCAACAACCTCTAATCACCTTCAATCATGAGTAGAAGAGTAATTCCTTTATTTCATCTTTTTATCTTTTTTCCTAGAGCATTTCGACCATCAGGTCATCCAAATAAGCAATGTTTGCATTCCAAAGCCCAATCAGGGCCTGCCACGTCAACACTAGGCGGGACCCATTGCTGACATGGCGGGTATTCATACACCCGAATGCAGAAAAATTCTCGTCTATATACACAATCGCCTTTGATGATCGTAGAGTTGTTATCTATCTCAAGTTGTGGCGAGCATGATGGCAAAGAGAGAATTTTCTTTAAATGTTCATGCATGTTTATGTTAAAGATTCTAACAATATCATCGTAGTAGAAAATGAAGGTTTCACTCAGCTATTAAAGAAACTAGCTCAATTCCCATGAAGTAAATGAAGTCCCAACTGGCAACCACAGATCTCTATAAAATTAGGAGTTCAATCAATGACAGCAAAAGTAAATTCAGTAACGAATCGGTGAGAAGAAACATGAACCGATAAAGAACACTCGACTATCCAAACATGAGTATCATAGATTCAGTTCTTCAAGCATTGGTAGCAAACTCGCTCACTCCAGTAAGAATTCATTTCAGGTACTATAAAGTGAAGACATGGGGAATTAGGAATACTGGAATGATAATCGCTTCAATTCAGTAATGGACAACAATTTGAAAAGAACTGCAACCAATCAGTAAAACAAATTGAATTGGATGGGATGGCAATCAACCGCAGTAGAATTAAGAGAGGAAAAGGAGTGAAGGAAGTGATTCAACTCAGCAAACATAGCAGACTACAAACTTGATATCATTTCGGATGAACCAACCGAAATCTGAAATAAGAAAACATAGCTGAAAACAAAGAATAAAGTAGATGAAAAGAAGGGCTCAAACTCTAATTGAAAGCCAAAGAGATCCACAACCTTCATTTAAAACCAAGTGATTCAGCCACATTGCAAGCTCATCATGTTGATGTGAAGCTCATTCTAACGAGCCACCTGCTATCACACCTCCAACTAAAATAATACCTCACTACAATTTCCCTCATAGTAGCATATGAAGAGAAAAAAATGGTTAATAACAATAATAATAACAAGGGGCAATTTCATCCAAACTCCTAAGGTTATAAGATCAGTTATAAAAAATCTTCTTCTCCTTTATTATTAAGGAGAATAAGATTTGTGATAGAAAGCTGATATACAAGAAAAGTTTAAGGAGAAGAAAATTTCTTATAAAAATTGCTTAACAAACATGTATATATCCTTAAAAATCATATATTTATTACAGACTATTTTTTTGGACTCTCTTCAAACTATTTTATATTTCTCTTAATTCTCTTTATCGTTGTATTTAAAATAGTCATTATAATAAATCTTTTTTTTCAATTTTTTATATATCTTTATTATTTGGAACTTTCTTTTAAATTCTCCAAGTATATTATCTATCATCTTGCAAATACAATTAGAAATCATCGACCATATAAAATCAGTTTACTCTAATTCTCTCTACCAAAGTTTCAAAACCCTCCTCTAAAAAATACTTTGTTTACATTCTTTAAATTCCACCAATGAGTCCAATAGCACTATTTCAATTTACTATTTCTTCTTCAGCTTTTTATCTTAGAACTCAAGATCATTAATTAATATTAGGTAGACAGGTGTTTACTTAGAATGACCTTATGATTTTTACAATCTAAGTGATCTCGTTTTCTTATAAGAAAATAAACAATCTACATTCTTAAAAACTCATTCTTATAAATAATAAGAAGTTAAATTTTTTTTTAACAAAATATTAGCAATCATAAAATTATAAATCAAAAAAATACCAAAATAGTTTTACCCTCTTCATTAATCTCTTTAAAATAATATCTATTATAAATGCTATTAAATTCTTTAGCAATATTTTTAACATACCCATTTAGATCTCTATGAAATAATATTCTTTCCTCTTGAAGTACATTCTGCATCAACTCTTCAAAATAATTTCAAAATTTTTATTTTTATATTTACGTTCATACCTATTTAAAGGGCATACACACTTACAATGTTAATAGCCCTACTAATTATAATTTTTAATGCTATAACTCTATTTTTATTTCTCTTGATTTCCAATATATAATCATTTAAACTCTAACCCAAAGTTATACCAAACTCATTCCTAGTTCTATTTTTATCAAGTACCAAAATATAAAGCTTATGCTATCAATTTCTTTAGCTTTCTCTCTCACATATTTTATATGCACAAAAAATCAATCCTCTACACATCATAATATCTATTAATTTCATATGCCTTGATAGCTATATTCCATGTTTCCAGTCTTAGTCTTATCCCAATATCTTATGCTAGATATTTTACTCACATTCATCTATGATGTAGAAACTTTTGCTCACTTATCGCTACACCTGGGAACTGATGTAGAGGCAATTGCACATTTTCCACTGCATTCAGGCAATACAGTGCGTCACTTTTAAGGCATGCCCCAAAAAAATAATAAATGGTAGTAATAATTGCTGAAAATGAGGGCGCACAAGAAATTAACAAAAGAAAGAAAATTACATATTAAATTAAGAAATGCTCATGAAAAAATAAACTTCTTTTAGGAAAATGTTTCCGTTTGTGTGCACGAACTTATTTGCCTGAAACTGAAACTAGAATGCTTGCATCGAGATTAACGACTAAGAACCCTTTAATCAAGTCAAAAATGAGATCAGGTCGTGACGAACAATTGTACTTAAGGATGATATAATGTAGATCTCGGTCTCCTAAGTGGTGAAATGTTTTTTGCTTCAAAAACAAACATAAACTTACGTGGAAGAGCCAATTGCACAAGCTTTATGCCCTACTATGTGGATAAGATCTTCTATTGGAGACGATTATGGCAGTTAACCGTGGATGACCAACCGAATTAACGTGATAGTGAGCTTCTATTAAAAACAGCATATACAGAAGATTAATTTAAGCATGAGAGAACAATAACCATTCATATCAGAAACTGAAATATTTCTTTAAAAACTGTCTGGTAAGAAGGCATTGATTTTATCAACAACGCATGATGTGTAAACAATCATTTCTAAAAAAATAAAAAATTTATAAAACCACATAAAAAATATAACACTGTGTGATGCATACATATCAAGAAATTCATCGATAACTGTTTGAACAGAATTCCATGGTGTTTATAAGGGTATCACCTGGAGGAGACAGGTCATTATTCGTACGGATTGTACTATAGATGGGTAGATATGTCCGACAAGTTGAGGTACAATTCGTTCCCACAAATATATTGGAGTTGTTACCCATGCAAGGTAGACATAGTTTTGCCTTCACCAGTGCTTCGCCTAGTGATGATCCTTGCTCCTCATAAGGGAAGGGGATGTTAGAAAGTGTCATACCAGTTACCCTACATTGTCATGACATAAGTATTTAGAATGAGATTTTTTGCATAGAATTATAGCATGAAACCATGTGTTAACAAAAAATATAACGTAGTAGTAGGGATTCAAAACTAGAATCTTTTAAGGTCATTCACACTCCAAGAAAGAGGGATGAGAGTCCCATATTGTGGCATCCATAACAAGCACTGGGGCCAACCACCTCGAGGAGGATGATTAGTCTTTCCCAATTAGGTTCTAGCTTTGGAACTTCGAGCCAATGCCGACCATAACTTGCCTCTTAAGGAATAGATTATCAAAGAGGAGATCCCAAAAATTGACTCATGTTGCAGCAAGCATTCCATGTGGTGCTAAGCCCAAGCTATTTCAGAGCTGCTCTTTGTCTACATTTTTTCAAAAAGGTTTTAAGTCTAGGCGTCGAGACTTCGTTGTCCTTGATCCACTCTTCAAAGTTGCGTAAGTCATATGCAATGCAAACTTCCACCCAAGGGGAGCAGTGTTCTAGTTCCATGGAATGACTACATCTATGCTAAATGCTATTAGAAATAGAGATTCCTAGGAGGCATTCGATGGGACCGTATCATAAGCCCCGACAAACTCTGGAAGGGCGTCTGGCCAAAGTTTCTTTGCTCTGTCTGGGCTAATACACTTTGTGGAAAGAAGTTAGCATAAGAAACCTTAAATTTGTCAAGCCAATACTAATTGAAAAAAATTCTATGCAGTTTAGAATAAATAGGATTACGACTCAACTATTTCACCAAGTACTAAAAAAAAAACTTAGAAGGAAGATTTAAGAAGACAATTATTAAAATCTTCAATAGAACAAGAAGGAGAACCATTACCACCAATCCTTTCAAAACCAACAGAAATCCCATAAGCAATCCAAATTATCATTGCAACGAAAAGAAATAATACGAAGTAACTCTAGCTTTCATAACACATTTCATATCATATATAGTACTGTGTGGTCTAAGGATACATATATCAAAATAAAAAATTGACTTTATTTGTATATGCTACACACATACCAAAATAATGATTAAGTTATATGATATTCTTCACACATATCAATATAATAACTAAATTTATTTCACATTATACACAACTTCTAATAAAAAAATCCCCGCCCAAATTTAACTTTAAAAAGACATTATTAGATGCTTTTGCTTTCTCAATAGCCACCACCTCACAATCCTTCATCCTCTGACTTAATTTCAGATGTAACACATTAAATTTCTAAATTTGGAAGTGAAAATTGATTCAATTTCCTAATGAATTTGTTTCACAGTATCCAAATCTGCCATCATATATACTGGTGGGTGAGAGTAAAGCACCATGGATTTATGGACGCAATGGAATTTTAATCTGAAAAGCCATTAATTAGCTGTTTCATTTTTAACAGGTAAAGTTACAAAAAGAAAAAACCTAAGGAAATAATGATAAGATGAGGAAGGAAGACACTTGAGACCTAACGAAGGAGAAGCTTCAAGGGTTCTTTTGTTAATTCGGGGATGAAAAGGAGAGGCCTACACGTCCTCTCCACTTCTTCGTGTCTGCAAGCAAGTAATGGGCAGCAGTGGGGATCCTTGGAGGGGGCGTCGGCGACACAACAACTATCTGAGCACGACTTACAAGTTACAACATGTCGTGCAGGAGTTACATGACAAGAGAGTCTTATTAAGCGGGACACATGACTTACATGCATCATAAGTCGTGCTCAAGATACACAATTTATGAGAGTAAGTCGTCATGGATTACACGACTTATGAGGCATAAGCTATGTGAGATTTACACGACTTACAGTTATTGTACGGTACACAGATTACACGACTTACAAGGGCCCATAAGATCGTACTTCATGCCCGGGAATACACGACTTATAAGCATTGTAAGTCGTGCTCAAGGCACACGATTTACGATGACAGACGTAATTCATGCAATGGTTGCACGACTTACGCGGCACAACTTACAACCTCCATTGTAAGTCGTGCAAAAGATACACGACTTACGAGAGGGTCGTAAGTTGTGAGCAAAATACACGACTTACGCGTGCGTAGATTGCACAACTTATGATGAGTAGTCGTAAACTAGTTTTACGACCTACAAGGGCTAGTAAGTCGAGCACTGGTTGCACAACTTATAACAACCCCATTGTAAGTCATGTACGCAGATTACACAACTTATGGTAGGGGCTATAAGTCATGCATAAGTTACATGACTTACGGAGGATTGTAAGTCATGAGAGGCGGCATACGACTTATGCGCATCGTAAGCCATGCACAAAATACACAACTTATGATCCACAATAGTTTGTAAGTCGTGCACAGATTACACGACTCACAACCCATTGTAAGTCGTGTACCAGTTTCACAACTTACGAGGGATCGTAAGATGTGCACTGGTTACGCGACTTACCTATAAGTCGTGCATGGCTCACACGATTTACTAGAGGTCGTAAGTCATTTGTATGTCACCTGACTTACAAGGGATCATAAGTCGTTCACCTATCACACGAGTTACAGGAGGGTCGTAAGTCATGCGCTAGTTACACAACTTACAGGAGGTTCATAAGTCATATGCAAGTTAAACGACTTACAGGAGGTTCGTAAATCGTGCGCAAGATACATGGCATATGTTTGGTTGTAAGTCATGCACGATCACACAACTTACAAAGGGGACGTAAGTCGTCATGGGTTGTACGACTTACAAGGGTCATAAGTAACGTTAGCGAGTTGTACGACTTACGACATCGAGCAAGTCATGCACCGACGGTTTCGTGGCTTGCACGATTTTGTGCGGCGACGGTTCCACACAAAGCTGATATACCCTAATCGAAAAGAAAAAAGAAGGTTTATAGCAGATTGTGGGATAAAGGATCTAATAATATCAAAGAAGAAAGAGATAGAGAAACAAATTGCAGATGTGAAATGGAATGTGATCTTAGATTTTATGAATGAAAGCAGGCCAATAAGTTGGGTTCAGGACTTATTAGGCCCAATTAGGCAACCTGGTTCAATTACGGTTTACCTACACTTTGAAAATCTAGCATTTTCGCATGTAAATGTGAAAATATGAATTTAAATCATGCATATATAATGTTAAAATATGAATCAAATGATAATAAATCATCAAACTCAAAAACCTAAATGTTACAATTCAAATTTTATAGATTATAATGTAAAAATTCTAAAACTTTAAAGACATAAGTGTAATCTAAAATTTATGAACTAACATGTAAGTATTTTAAAATTTCAAGGACCTAAATAATTTATCATTAATTTTAATATTAACATTTAACTAGGATTTGAAATATTAACATTTTAATATTTAAATCTATATATGATATAACCTATAGACTCAATTTTAATCTAAGTTTGAAATTAAAAATAATAATAATCTAGATTAAAGTTAACTGAAATAAGTAATTAGTTTGACATGAACGGGTTTTGAATTGATTTTAGATTTTATATCGCTAAAATGAGAAAAAAAAATATTATTTTGAAATTTTGAAGTGAATTAAATTTATTTTAAATTTATTATAGAATTGAAATTTTATTAAATGTGTAGAATGTTTTATATTAGAATTTGTGTAAGTTGAAAAAAAAAATACAAAAATTAGTTAGATAATTTTAGAATGTATAAATTTGAAATGTTTTTATAAACTTGCAATGGAGAACCCTTTTTTTTTTTATAAAGTGGTGTCATTGTGAATCACTTATAGTGAATAAATTGATCTCAAATAAGAGATCAGAGAAATTTGGACCTTTTGGAGTTCCACTTGTCATTACTCACATCACAGTTATTTATATAAACAATAGTTAGAAGTAAATAGTCTATAAGAATCATTAAAAACATCAGCAATACTAAACTTAGTTTCAATAAGGCAAAAAATATAAACATAAAACTAGTTAAAAGGTCCTGACATACAAGGTCCATGAAACCCCTTTAACATTCCAAGAAAATATTTGGGGAAGAATCATGGATTTGATCAAATTAACATCAGACTCATTCAAATCAGAAAGATTAAACAAACTTGTCTGCAACAGTACTAGAAGAATCCTGGGTAATCACAGAAGAGTTCACCACCTTTTGTGAAGACTTGGATATCACCTTCCGTTCCCTAAAAATCAGTCATATAACTCAAAAAGAGAAAGCAAAACCAAGTACAACCTATTTCTAGATCCTTAGTAAGGACCACCGAGCAAAAGTCATGTGAGAAGGACATCCCCCTCTCCCACACTATATCTTGATCAATCGAATAAAAAGCAACAAAATCTGCTACTACAGTTTGTGTTGTTGCATGGGTTCCTAATTCCCAGTTCCCCAAGTTAGGATAAGATGATCCTAAAGTGTTAGATGAGGCAATGATTGCTGCTATAGTTTGTGCAATCAGGACAATACTATCGCGCATCTTTGCGTTCCGCGCTGTCCCATTCATTACTATGGAAACCTCGTCAAATTATTTCCAGCAGACTCCATACTAGCAGGAATAGATTTTGTGTCCGAGTGAATTTTTTAGATTTACTAGACTGACTAAACAGGGAATCATCCTTTGAAACAGGATAAATTGAGGTTACAGCAATACCAACACGGTCAGGATGCTCTTTTTGCTTAGTAGATAACTTCAGTGGTCTTAAAATTCTTCTTAGACTTTTGCTTGGCACAAGAACTGCAATGTTGTGGAGTGAACCACATTCATTATACAAAAGGGGCTTCCATTCATACCAAACTTTTCGATTAAATCTAGAGCCTTTAACAGACATTGCAATCGAAGAAGGAAAACTTTAAAGCAGGTTTTAGTTCAACACACACTCTAGCATAAGAGAGTCAACATTTAGCAACCGTAAACCCATCCATATAACCAAGTTTTCCAATCTTGCTGGCTAAGTTTACTTCGACTTTTATCAGTCCAAAGATGGATAAGAAGATTGGGAAACCTAATCGAGACAGGAATTGAATCAAAATTTTCTTTATTACAATGGATGCCATTTTTTTAAAAGAAAAATAGTGCCACATTTAACCCATAACTGCACAACTTTGATCCAGTTAATCTGCAGAATTACTGAATTTGAACAAAATAAAACCGCCATGAAGCTCACAGATATCAAGATCGCCTTTGCATTTCCAAATATTCTTAACATCAACTTGAAGAGCTTTGAAGTAGATGCATTCACACAACTAAAGAGAATTTCCACTAATTCAATCCCTCTTGAAATTCCTTCTCGGAAACAGTTATTTCATTAATATCAGTACTTTCAACATAGGCTAATTTACTTTTATCAAAAAAAAAACATAGGTTAATTTACCCATTTTAAAATTATTGGATTTGAGAAGAATTGAAGACCAAGACTTGGGAAAAGAAATAAAAATCTGAAGTCGTTCAACTTTTCCCTAAACATTTCAAGATTTATGCAACAAAGGAGCCATGGGAAATAAAAGAACTAAAAATGTAATTCCTCGTATCCAACAATTAGATGATAATTCAAGTTAATTCTACTATTCACTTGACCTTTGATAGCTATTTGCAACATATCAATGTAATTCCACCAACTGCATGCTCTTATACAATTAGACATCATTTGACCAATTATTTACACTTAGATAACTACTCGCATCACATCATAGTTATCATTTGAATACATTATGGAATCTTTTGAGGATATAATAAAGTAATTCAACTGATTACTTTCTTTTTAACTATTAGCTACATATTGAGGTAATTCAACCACACATGCTACTATACAATAATTAATTAACACATCCACAGGTAATTAGCACCTTTCTCTAATAGTCTCCGATAGTTCTCATTTCACTGGTTTATTTTCAAATTCTTCTTTGGTAAATTTCTGGTGTCTCCTTGTTGACTTTGTTCCAATTTTTTCCTAGGCTATTTTTTCCTTGCTTTCTCTAGGTTTGCGTCTTCCAAAGCCTGGTGGGTTTTTTTGCCGCATACTTTACTTTTACTTCTTTCCTTTCACATTCTGTCATTGTTGACTAAATCTAGAAAGTTTTTAGGAAAAGCTAAAATAGTTTAGATTTTTTATCCATGCTCTAATGAGACTTGGTCTTCAATTTTTCTCAAATCTAATAATCCAAATATTGGTAACGTAGCCTATATTGAAAGTGCCGATACTAATGAAATAACTATTTCGGAGGAGGAATTTCAAGAGGGCATAAATCAATGGAAATTCTCCTTAGTCTCCTTTTAAGTAAATGCATCTACTCAAAGCTCTTCAAGCTGAAGTTGAGAAAATTTGGACATGCAAAGGTGATTATGATATCTGTGAGCTTCATGGTGGTCTTACTTTGTCCATATTTAGTATCTCTGAAGATTTAATTGGATCAAAACTATGCAGTACGTCTAGATCAGCGCAAACAATCAATCACATCTATGCATAATTGATGCAGAGAGAGTCAACTAATGTAAGCCTCTAGCTGCCAAAATAAGAAAATGGGCTAGGTTAGGTCTTATTTGACTGATCACGACTACGGAAACCTAAAGAAACATACAACTCAAACATCAATGCACAAACTAAAATGTGACAAGCGCATCATTCTAAGTTGGAGGAGATTTAAAATCAAGCCCTTCGATTATACCACTGGCTTGTCAAACCATATTTATCACTCATGAAATTTGTGGCGTCTAATTACGGTGATCCATGAAACAAGAAATGTTATTTAGAAAATAAAAACTTATAAATAATACAGGTGGATTAATCTAAAGGTGCATTTGGTTCAATATTATCTTGATATTATGTTATGTCATTTAGATGTCGTGACATCTATATGTCATTGTTTGAGTGACAACTCTACAATTTTTTAGATAATTATTTATATATATTATCAAACCAAACAATTATATTCGTTAGCTAATATAACATGACATCTAGATACCCAAACATACAAACTAGTTGAGGTCATGGGTCACAGTTCACATGGAATTAAGAAGAATATTCAAGCAAGCAATAAACATAAGCTTGAACAGCAAACTAATAATTTAGTTGATGATATTTCCATACATATAAATAAGAAAGTTAACCAACAACTAGGGCGATATAAGATTTCAAGACAAACAAACGTGTAACAAGGAAGACAATTGCTTTAATCTCAGAACAGTAGTGAAAGAAATCAGAAAAACAGATGAAAAGAGATGATAAAAAAAACCGAAAGAAGCAGATTTCTACGAAGTCTATCCACTATAAACCTCAGCGACATCCCAAATACAGATCGGCAGCCACTCTGCCTCTCCAAAAGTGCGATCCGATGCCTGCTGTGTAGAACCGTCAATGCAGTTGTCAAAGCCCACTACTGGACTCAGATTTCATTCAGAGAAAAACTCTCACAAAATCACCATCTCCACTGCTGGCATCTTCCCTCTCGGAGCTTTTATGGAAGAAGAACGGCAACCGCTGGAAGGCTTACCTCTACACTGCGATGGTGGTCGTGCGGCGGCTGCGAGCTGGTGGCGGTTCCAGGTGGTTTCCTTCGGCTAAGCAGGCACAAAAAGGGGGAAGGCTGGCGATTCCAACTAGGGATGGTAACCGTTAGGGTTTGGAGCGGGTTGACCAGTCCCAGACCCTGCCTGCTATACATAACTTATTTTCTAAGAATAATTAACCACATATCATATTATTTAATTTTATTTATATATTATTTATTTATTTTAAATTAATTATATTATACATATTCAAAATATTATAAAATTTTATATTCATACACTTGAGTTAAAATTAAGTTAAAATTTATTTAAAAAATATATTTTATTAATAAATCATTAAAATTATATTTTTACTTTTAATATTATATATTTTTTTCTTTCTTAATATCACACTACAGCACTAATTTGTCCTAAAATCAATTCACGTCGCAGATATCTCCTTCCCTTGCCACCACTTAAATATCAATATTTTAGTATTTTTACTCAAAATATATTTAAATATTTTTAAAATAATATGATGAACGGCTCAGATTTTTTGTAACCTAACTATAGTTAAGTTATTGAAAAATTATGATTACTCATTATAATAAAAATAAGTTAAAGTGTGTGTATGTAAGATTTTATAATATTTTGAATGTGCATAGCGTAATTAACTAAGAATTGATAGATAATGCATAAATAAAGAAAAATAATGTGATATATAGATAAATATCCCTATTTTCTATACTCGTCCCATACCCAGTTTCCCCCGGCTCTAATTACTATTTTATGATATCCATATCTAACCTGTCCCGCCCCATGATTCTCACAATTTTTACTTTCGCATCTTGCTTCGCGGCGCCTCGTTGCAAGCAATTTTGCGCAGGAGGTCTTACAGCAGTAGCCTGGAGGTGCGAAGCTTCTCCACACAATTGGCCACGTGGCGTCAACAGACGCCTGGAGGGCGCAATCACGTGGTGAAGCTCAGGGCTATCGGTGGAAACCTGGGATGTGGGCAAGCTGGTGGCTCGAAAAAGCAAGGTCAAGTTGTCAGGGAGGCCAAAGAAGCACGGTACAAAAAAACAAGGTTAGGCTATTGGCAGAAACCCGGGATGCGGGAAGATCAGAGAAGCTCGCTGCAAGGTGGTGCGGTAGAGAGAGGGACGAGCCGTCGGGGATTTTCAAATGTAGGCACAATGGGATGCGATCAAAAAATTGGGTTTCAGTCACTAATGGGCACAACCCAGGTTTAAGTTGCTAATGAGCGCGACTTTAGTTTTATTCGGGTTACGAGTCAGGACAGATTTGATTGAGTCATATTTGAACCCGCTAAGTTTCATAATGGGGCGGGACGAGTCACAGGCATAATTTTAATGCCCATACTTGTCTCATTAGGGGCAGATTAAACGGGTATGAGTATAAATTACCACCTCTAGTTCCAACGCAAGCAGAAATAGAATAGCCGATCACTTTAGAGATTTTGGCTGGAAATTGTAAATTTGATGGCACAATTTCATCCAAGTCCATCTTTTATCTTTTCATCACTAATAAGTCCAAAATTACCAGATTTTTCTTTTTTTGTACTTTAAAAAAAATTCTTTTCTGATTTTCCCACAACTTTTATATGGATCAAAAATGCAAATATCAAAAAAAAAGAGAAATTTTTTCTACTAAAGAAAAATAATTAACTGAAAAAACAGCAGTAAAAGAGGCTTTAAATATAGCAAAACAGCTGATAGATCTAGGAATGGGCATTTGGATCAAAGGCAACTCAATCGCAATCATCGCAGATATCATATAAGCAATCAAGAAGCTCGACTTTTCAGACAATACTATTTTTTTTGCACATATTTTGTCTTTATTCAAATAACATAATGTCACGCATGCTTATAAATTCATCAATAAGACGAAAGATTATATACTTTTTTTGGCATGTTTTGAATATGTCAGTTGGATTAAGAAAATGTTCTGCCTGACTGAGTTATGTCGCGTAATCACATCTTATTGTATGATAGTTTGAATTGTACCAAACTTCTTTTATCTTTGAATGCATTAGGCAATAGGTAAATCTCAATAATAATAATAATAATAATAATAATAATACGAATTGTACCAAATATTATATAATACTTGGGCATATAAATTTAAAAATTTAACATTCGAGCCCTTGAGACAGACATATATCAATCAATTTTTTTTTAATTTTCTAAAAAAGAAGAGGGAAGAGAGAGTGGGGGGCATTTTAGGTGTTCTACAAAATTTCAATATTAAAAAATTAAAAAGATAGACTTATATATATATGATTTAGTGGCTTAATTTTTAAAAATATAAATCTAATTGATAATATACTTAAATTTAAGGATCTGGATATAATTTATCCATATAATAATAATAATTAACGTATAATTCATAAATCCAACCATTTAATATCCCGAAACTAATTTTCTCCATCTGCAGCATGACATATTACTAAATAAATTTGGTAAGAATTTAATTTTTTTTTTAATAACATAAAAATAATTTATTTTTTAAGTTTAATAAAAATATTTAATATTAAAAAAATATAAAATATAAAATAAAATTAATTCTAATATTTATATTTGTATCGTTAAAATTAATTTTTATAAGTAAAATTTATAATATGCTGAAAAAAAACCTGAAGATTGGCAATGGGATAGATTTAGATTAAGTTTAATAAAACTAATAGATGCCTCCTTTTTTAAACTATTATTCGTATGATATTAACACGTAATTCTAGCGCTGCATCACAGTCATATACTTGGCTCCCAGGTGGCACTAATTCTTCATTTTATCGACTATAAAGGTAATTTTGTAGAAATTTTGAGATAATCGTCTAAGGCTCAAAGAGTATTTTGATCGTCTAACTTGGAAGAACAGATTTTTCTTTTTTAATTGGCAAAGAATGAGGGTGGGGGAGAAATAGACCTCGAGAGTTTAAAGAAAGCGATGGAAGAGGAAGAGCCGAAAAGGCATATTGTAAATTAATTTTTTTTATATAATTTTGCAAAAGATAAATATCATCCAAGTCTTCAATCATATAGTTTATAATTTTCAAAAATATTTCAATAAAATTATTGTAATTAAAATTAATCATATAGAAATATATTTCATTCAAAGAATGAATAAAAATTATCAAAATAATAAAAATGAACTTAGTTGAAATATTAATATCAATCTTATAGATCACATTAATTTTTTTTTTAAAATAAATTTACGTAATATTAAGTTATTAATTTTAAAGTCCTGTTTGGCACGAGGACTAAATCAGGATCAAATCAGGACTAAAACGATACTAATTTAAAAAACAATAATAATAATAATAATAATAATAAATAAAAAAATTTAATCATTCTACACAAATTCTAATATAAAAAAAAATTATTATTTTACTCCACATACTCAATAATTTTTAATAAAAAAATTAATTTTATTTTACATCCTAAATCAAAATACTCGATTTGAATATTTTTGTCTAGAATGTGAAATAAAGTATATATATTTTTATTAAAAATGATTCAGTATGTATAGTAAAATAATATTTTTTTATATTAAAATTTGTGTAAAATAATTAAAAATTTTATTTATTATTATTATTGTTTTTAAAATTAATATCACTTTAGTCCTGATTTGGTCCTCGCGCCAAACAGGCTGACTTGGGTGATGCTAATTACCATTTAGCACTATACTTACTCAGCTTGTTTAACTATTAAATTACGAAAGAAATTAATCACTCAAATTAGTCAAATATAAATTAGGAAAATATGAAATGTAAGTGAAATTAATTTCAAGAATTTTTTTGTAATTTTATATTTTGATATCACAATTTTTTCTACATAATTTAGAAATTATAATTGTAGTATAATTTAAATTTAAAATCTCGATCTTAATATTCAAATAAGTTTTTTTTTTCACTGAGCATGGAGAAAATTACAAGAAAATTTTTTTAAAATGAAAGATTCAAAAAACTTAAGGGGCATATTATTCTATATATCTTGTGGTTATGTAATATTATTTAGGAAAAAAAATTATTTTTTTATTTGAAGGTATTAATACATAAGCTTATGAAAATTATAAAATTATACTTAAAAATAAGATCTAAATAACAAATATTTAAGAGAGCATTTAGGCCTCAGTTGATTCGTGCTTCTTTTTTTGAATAAAAAATTTTATTTATTTATTTTAAATTTAATATCAAAAAATTTTATTTTAATATTAAAAAGTGCATAAAATATAAAATAAAGTTGATTCTAAGATTTATATTTATGTTGGACGTAAAATAAAATTAATTTTACAGTTGAAATTTGTGTTTGGCCAAAAAAATATCTCAAACTGAACGAGGCCTTAGTTTAATATTATTTTAGTATTATGTTATGTTATCCAGAGAAAATAATAACCAACTTTCGCACATCTCAACATAATAAATATCATATATTACTCTTAATAAAAAAAATATTTTCATTCAAATTTAACTTTAATTTTAAGGGTAATTTCATTTAGGCCCTTGAGGTCTACTTACCTGACCACAAAAGTTCATAAATCTCACAACATATTATTCAGATCCGCAAAAAATATTATACAAGACATTATGGTCCTTCCGTAACAGAAACTATTATGTATTATAAAAATAACAAAAATATTCTTCCTTAATTTATTAATTTTTAAAATATACCTGTCCTTAAAGGTTCACAAACCTGAACTTTATTTTAATTTAATTTTATAATTTTTTGATGAATTAATAGTATTTTAAACGAAAAATATTATGTTGGATCTGATTGAAGCTTTTAAAAAATAATCAGAGCCCTATTGAAAGAACTATATAGTTATTATTGTGGATCTGAATATTATGTTTTTACGTTTATGGATCTTTATAGCAAATTAAACAAATATTAGGGCCGAAGTAAAATTACCCTTTAATTTATTAAAATTAATTTTTACAAATTAAAGGACCATTTAATAGTTAATTTCATGTAATTAAAAAATTATCTTGGTGACATATAAATATGATATATATTTTTTTCTTAAAAATGACTAAATAGAGCATTTGACACAATTTAGTATCTATCATGGTGACATGTCAATCAATGATGGATGGTCCTGATTCTACCAAATCTTTAGAAAAAAGGGAAGAATCATCATGGGATGAGCATGAAATCATGATCTTAGCAATTGGGAACAGCATTTCTTCATTGAGGACCATAGAAACCAATTTGACATGATGCCACATAGAAGCCAGGCAAGCATGACCTTCCCACTCCACTACAAACATACGACTATTGGGCGCGAGAACGATCCGAGTTCGAGCAGAGCCGAGCGCGGCTCATTCTAATTAGACTCGAGTTCGAGCTAATTTGTTTCAACTTTAAATTAACTCGAGCTTTAGGCAAGCATGACCTTCCATCTCCACTGCAAACATATGACTATCGGGAGAGAGAACGATCCGAGTTCGAGCAGAGCCAAGCGCGGCTCATTCTAATTAGACTCGAGTTCGAGCTAATTTGTTTCAACTTCAAATTAACTCGAGCTTTAATCCTCTGAAAAATTAATTTTTTTAATAAAAAAATGTCACTGTTAACCGCATCTAAAGATCATCTAATAGATACTCGATTACTACTAACACATATGCATGTACAAATAATATAAATAATTATAATAAATAACTAAAAATATTATTTATATTTGAAAAAAATAGAAATCGAGCGAAGCCAATTCAATCTGAACATGGTCCGTGACTCGGCTTAAAAACTCGAGCAAAGCTTAATTTGAGTAAAATATTGATCCGAACATCGGGCAACTATCAATCTTCAAGCAAAACTCTCATCGGTAATGAGCAGTCTTTAAAGAAGAATTCAAATGTATAGTTCTTAAAAGTATTTTATGTACATTTTAAGGGTAAATTATGTTCAGGTCTTGAGAATATTATAAATTAGTCTTAACTTTAAAAAATTTCTATTTTAATTTCTAAAATTATAAAAGTACTTCAATTTTGATCCTATTTTAAAATATCTCTTTTTTTGCATTTTATTTTAATTTTTTTACTAATTTGAATTATTTATATATTTTAAATGAACATTGTATCATCTATTTTTATCATTTATCAAAAATTTATGAAAAATCTAAAATATACAAATAGCACAGGGTAGATTAGAATTTATAACCACATTTTCTACATCCCAATAATAATTTAGTAGAATCTAGGGTTCATTACCTAAATAACTATTTTTTAAATGTTTTATATGTAATTATTCCATTAAGTTTTTCAATAACCCATTAAAAATTATTAAGAAAAATGTAAATAACAATATAACATGTACTCAAATTAAAATGTCACGTGCAATAATCTTTTATTATGCATTTATTTTTTCTTCTTCACGTCATTGTCAAATTTTGATCCGAGCCCTGAAGTTTAAAGAGAATTGTGAATCGACCACAAGTTTTTAAAAACTTATTATATTATAATAAAATTCTTGAAATATGAATTTTTATTTTATTTTATTTTATTTTAAAAAATAAGAAAAATTAAATTTTAAAGTTTTTATTCAATTTTTAAAAATGAGTGATAATGAAAGGTGATTAATTTTAATTTTTTATGAAAATTTTAAACTGTAAAAATGGTTCAAATCAAAAATATTAAATTTCACATTTTTTATAAAAAAAAAAAACTAAAAAAAATTCTAAAAAAACAAAACCAACATTACAATGCTTTGGAGATAATACGCAATTTAATGTTATGAGTAAATAACAATTAGCTCTCTAATTTGAGCCTAAGTCCATTTAAATTCATATATTTTTAAAATTAATTTATAAATAAGTCCTCTGCACAAAATTCTTTGATATTAATAAAAAAATTAATAGAAAAATAATTTTTTTACTAATTTAATAACTTAGATAAAAATAATAAATTCTAAATTAATCTATTACCTACCTTAATTATTCTCAAAGGACCAATTTATAGAACTAATTTAGTTGTGAAAAACTATAAGGATGTTGTTAGACCCTTCTCTAGTACTCCTAGTCGAACAGTTCTAATCGAATAATTTTTCAAAAAGATATCACCAAATCGTAATCTATGTATTACTATGTCAACTCAGCATTTAAGAAGGCATGAAAGTCCACTGCCTAATCGGACTTTGCAGGAACATGTGTCAGACGAGACAGACTGTACCTATTATATCCTCTCCTCTCAAAACTATAAATAAAAAAGAGAAGGAGAAGCTCTCTCATTCTCTCTCTCTAGAGATCACTTGTCTTTCTCTCTTATATTTATTTTTTTATTTAATCACTCTGACCCTCAAGCTTTGTAAGAGAACAGATTCGATTAGTTAATTTGAATCGCCGTAATGATTTTAAAAAGTTGAACACTGAAGTGATGATCCGTAGGCTGCGCACTGCAGAGCATCAACCATCACTTTCCATTAATTTTCCATTTTCTCTTTGTCAACATTCTTCAACTCGATCGCTCTCCTGTTACTTCCTCACCATTAAAAGAATCTTCATGGTAGAACTAGAAGACAAACTGCATCCTTTTAAGCTCTTTTATTAATGCAGGTCTCAGATCAACAGGCCAGCAATCAAACCCTAGAAAAAGATATATAGAACCCAAACGCAAGCAAACAAGCCTTACATCACCTTCATTTCAGCAAACTAAGAAGCACAGAAACCTCTAATTAATTAACTCCCTAATCAACTAGCTTTTTGTTGCTTAATAATTCCCTAGCTAGACACACTAGGACGTACGTGCGCACGTTCTCGATCACACTTCACTACTGCAGGCGGAGACTCTCCTTCAGTCGAGTCATTTACGTACATCATCACCCAGAACTTTGAATATTAATTATACAATTTGAAAAGATTGATATATAGATACGTAGTATTCAAAGTTTTGAGTCATATGTACGTAAATCTCTTTCTTTCTGTTTAAGAACTTCATGAGACACAATCCGAGGAAGGCGTCAGCAGCGGCTGCCTGAATGATGAAGTTATCGCTGATGATCTCACAATGTCTTCTTCGTCGCCTGAAGAGGGAAGAAGACGAATTGCGTCCTTCGTGGCTTGGAATTTCTCCTCGCTCTTTCCCCACAAAACTAAGTACAGGCCGATTATGATCAGCACTGCGCCGATGAAGCTGCAGAGAACACATTAAAGAGAGATTAATCATAACTTCAAACATAAAATCAGGTGGTCAACTCTTCTTAAATATTAAACTTAGAATATATCACTACAAATATTTGACTTAGAGTATGTTACCATAAAAAAACTATTTTTTAAGATTAAAAGATGTAAATTTCATCATTTTATGTTAAATATTTATGCATATATATATATAGAAGAACTTACCCTCCCAAATAGAACTCTTCTCCAAGAGCAAAGGAAGCCATGATGGCCACCACCAATGTCTGAACTGGCTGATAGACTGCCACAAACACTGGGCCTCCTCTATCAATGCACCATATCTGAACTGCAAATGCAATTCCAGAAGCCACAAATCCCTGACCAAAATTAATCAAAACATTATAAAAATGTAACATATATGATCTATATATATTATCTTTATATGCTACACACACATATATATATATATATATATTATTAACAAGGATATTTTGATAATAATACTATTAAATATATATATGTTATATCTCAAAATATTTTAAATAATTAGAGCTTTTCATTATGTTCAAACAAAACTCGCTCAAAATATGTAAGATAAAGGTAATATTTAGATTAAATGTAAATATATATATAAGAAAGTAAGAATAAAAATTAATTTTTATATAAAAAAGATGCAATATATATATATAAATATGTGAAAATAATTTTGAGAAAAGGAAAAGATGGTAGTGTTAGTGGAATTAAAGGGTTCTCTCTCCATTATGCCTACAACAAGAAGCAACTTTGTGCATGCCATGTGGGACCAAGAGCCAACTTTCATAAATGTTTTTATGAGTGGTTAATTTATTCATAAACATATAAAGTCAAATTTTGTTGCACTCAGGCTTCAATTTAAATAAATATATCTATGAAAAATATCTAAAAAAAAAAATTATGACCTGAAATAATTTTTTAAATGACAAGTCGACACAATAATTTTTTAAATTATAGAATACCCACACAAACAACTAAATAATATAATTATATAATTTTATTATAAATTTTGATTAATATTATAATATCACGTATAACACACATAGATAATAAGGATATATACAACACACATATTAATTCTTAAAACTTGTTATGTGTAACCTGAAATTTGTTAACATGCTATTTTCATCGTGTTGAGTTTGTCATCCATGTGTCGCACACTCATTAGTTCCCAATATGAATAGTTATAAATTTTTTTTTTTATAAAAAAAAGTAATTATAAGAGTAAATTTTCTTCTCTTTAGACATCTAATAATGATAGCTTGCCACATATGCGCTGGGCCTACCCTTAGTACATATGTGACGAGCTCCTATTGGACATAGAAATGGAAGAACAGCTCAGTTATATAAGTAGTAGAGGTTATAAGGTGGCAAGAGATACGAGGGGATACGGCGTAGAGTATGGTGAAGAGCTCGGAGCCTGAGCGGAAGATCCAGGCGGCGGCGTCGCGCTCCATGAAGGCGGCGATGGCGAGGAACTGGAGGACGCCGAAGAAGCAGGTGTAGGAGGTGACGGAGAGCCTCGCCGGATACTTCTTCAGCACCGGGGCCTGAAGCACCAGCCACCCTGACCATGAGAGGCAGTGCCCGATCAGATAGATGCACCCCAGGGTCCAGTTCTTCGCCCCTGCCGCCAGCGTCGGAGCAGCCAGCGCCGCCGCCGGCGATCGAGACGAGGTCGGGGAGAAGATGGTGGGCCCCTTGTAGAGGGTTATCACCGTGGCACCGGCCACGCAGGCTACCGTGCCGGCCACCTTGGCTATTCCGTCCCGCCGGTCGATCCGCACCTTCTCTATCCTGAGGGCGGCGGCCATGAGGAAGGTGATGGCCGGAACGGAGTTCTGGATGGCGGAGGCGAAGGTCGGCGAGGTGTTGTCGAGGCCCAGGAGGTAGAATCCCTGGTTGGCGGTGATGCTAAAACAAATAGATGCTGTTAATGACCAACCATTCGCTGCTCATGACTGAAACAGGGGATGTGAAAAATAGCTTCTTTTTCATACCCGCAGAGGGCGAGGAAGAAGAACTGAACGAGAAAAGAGATGGTGATCGCCGGCCGATCCTTTCTGCAGGCAGTTTACGACATAGCGAGCAAAATACTAGACTTCAAATTAATGGATTCATTGATTTGAAGAAACAGAGCATGAATTAGTTTGAATTAGTACCTCTCGAGGAAGTAGGCGAAGGGAGAGAGGAGGAGGAGGGCGATGATGTTCCGGTAGACGGGGAAGACGACCTTGCTGACGCCCATGTCGAGCGCCGCGCGGGAGACGACGTGGAACCCGGCGTAGCCGAACTGAAGGGCGAGCATGGCGACGTGCAGCTGAACTTTCTCCGGCACCCCGCATATCTTCTTCCCGCCTGCCTCCGCCATTGAGAATCTACTTCGCTTCTTCCTTCGGTAGGAGGAGGAGGAGGAGGAGACGATGATGGGAAGGGGGCGGGGGTTGGGGGCGAGCTTAAATATGGAGAAGGGGAGGGAGGCGTTGGCGATGGTGACGGTGGAGGACATAACTGAGGGCTACTCCCCACGGGCGATGTCTCGAAGTACTGTTGCCTTGTTCTGTGCTTGTCCACTTGTCCCCCACATTCTTTTTTTTTTTCTTTTTTTTCCCAATTACTTATAGGTCCTTACAATTGTCACATAATTCTATCTTAATCCATACTTTTTAAAATCTTTCATTTAGCTCTCTAAAATTTATATAGGATTTATAACTCCCTCTTTTAAAGGGGGGGATGAATAGATTATATATGAAAAATAAAAGTTATGTCATACCAAAAAAATAAATATATGAAAATAAATATAATCTTACGTAAAGACCAAAATATTTTACTTTTAGAAAAATATTATAATATTTCACTCAAAAATTCTAACATCGAGGTTCGCACTATTACTGTCACATAAAAGTTCTGCTCAGAAATACTCGTATAAACAGATGAATTAGTCTTATATTGAAATTTTTCACATACTCAACGTCATTTTTCTCTAAAAAAAAATTAAAAAATATAAAAGAGAAATAAAGAGTATACAAAAAGATAAAAAAAAAATGAATTACAATGTTACTTAGATATATCAATAAAAGTATGAAGCACGATTAAAGTTTGCCTCTTCAGAACCTGGGAACAAAAGCGCATGATTACGCACAAAGAGCTTCTCACCAAGGATGATTAGTCAATTTACTCATGTTTCCGCTTAATATCTTCGTCATAGTTCGATTTTCTACCTTAATCTTCTCATCAAATTGATTTATATCAACAGACATTAACTTACAGTGTTAGTCAAAAATAAAAATAATCTGTTACGAGAGAGAAACTAATTAATAATAAGCCTCTATAATTTCAAAATAATGGCCTATATTAAATTTTTTTAAAAAATATAAATTAAAATATAATTATAAGTAAAGTATAGGAATCTATCAATAATTCACTTTTTTTTTCTAATAAATTACATGAGTTAGGGCTTTTTGTGTTTTTTAAAGTGAGATTGTGGACTGCATTTCTATAATAATATCTGCCATTTTTGCAGTTATTTTAACAAAAAAAAGGTTTTTGATAAATCTTTCTATGAACATCATGGAAATTGTTGGAAAGATTTGTAATTTTCACCCTGACGTACAACTATCTGAAGTCATAAAATAAATTCGAGCTGCAGAATGACAAGAAAATTAAAATATTTTTCAAAAAATATTTTTATTCACATTCATATTTATTTCATATAATATATAAATTAAATATTAAATTATCAAATTTCTATATAATTTACGTGTATATTATTTTAAAAATTTGTATCTTCCTATATACTATCTCAATTTTTTAATTTAATTTATACTAATTATTTTGCTTTTCATAAAAAGTATATTTAACTCAAATATAGTTTTATAAATATTTTATTATTTAAGTGGTATATATATGTAAAACTAAGAAAATAATATATAAGTGAATTAAAAAATTTAAATAGTGTGTAGTTAAATATAATATTATATATATATATGTAAATGCTCCTCTAATAAATTTTTTTCTAAAAAAATTAATTTTATTTTAAATAAAATATATTTTTTATCAAAATATTTTTTTCCTCAAATTAAAAAAATAAGAAATATCTAAAAAAGGGCTAATGTCTATAAATTAGATAAACCTTCACATTTGGTATACGTCAGCACCACGTCATCATCCACTTCTCCCCTTTCTCTCTCCCTTCCTCCACTCTCTTTATCTCTCTCTCTCTCTACAATGATTTTTAAAACAATATAATGTATATATATATATATATATATTAATGACATCATTGATTATATTTAAATAATTTTCATTTTCCAAATATTCATTATATCTTATTAAAATTAACTATAAATATTGATTTAGTATTATCTAAAAGGTTTGAATTATTTTATTTTTTGAAAATAAAAAATTCAAAAAAGATCAATCTATTGGATAGATCATAAATATTATTAAAAAATAATTTTATGAAATTTTTTTAAAAATATATATGATGTGAAATAAAGTAAATATTTAAAATATTATTTGTGTAGAATGAGATGTAAAATATTATTTTATCTACTAAAAGATAAAGTAAAATTTTAAATTTAAAAAAAGTTAAGTCATAGCTAAAGGTTTTTCTAATTTTTTATCAAAAAAATTATTTTCAATAAATGAAGCCTTATTCTTAATTTAATAAATATTTGTAGCATTTAAATATTCAAATATGATGAAAATGTTATATAATTTTTGCTTTGAATTTCAAACAATATTATGAATTAATGGTGTTATCATGGATCTAAATTTCATCCAAATTAATTAGAAATTCATCAATTTAACAAACATATTTTTAGAATATTTTTTTTTAAATTTTAAAATTTTATGTTAAAAATCAAAAGTCATGGCAAGCAATTTGTTAAAATCGTCAAAACGGAAATAATCAAAATTATCAAAAACTATCGAAATCAATACTGCCAATTATGAAACTGAAATTGTGATATTCTATGATTCAAATATAAACTTATTTTTTATTTTAGCTTTAAGAAACTGAGTGGCATAAGTACTTCTCAAAATAATTACACAGTAGTACTCCAGCTCAAGCACACTGAGTTATAGAGCTTCTTATCATTCATCTTATAGTTTTAACTCAGAATATGTATCTATCATTTATAATTACGTTATTTATAAATACAATTTAGGAACGACAATGTAATCAATTTAAAATAACTAAATTTAAAAGTGAATAGAATTTATAGAATATATAATCCTCTCATTATTTAGCCAATTTAAAAATAATTTAATTAATTTTAAACTTATTAAAAATTAATTATAATTTACATCAAATACATAATTTAAAATAAAAAAAATTAACTTTATTTTATATCCTACACGCATATTAAAATAATAACTAAATCATATCAAGTTCCTTACACATCTCAATACAATAATTTATTTTATTTTTACATCATTCATTACTTTTAGTAAAAAAATCTCTATCCCAATTTAACTTTAATCTTATTAAAATTAAATTTTGCAAATAAATAAGTCCTAAATATTAAATTTCGTATGGCTTTGGTTTGCACCTTTTTACAATTTTCAACTGTAAAAACCAATGAATCCCGCCGTGGAATATCATTGTTCGTCGAAAATTCTTAATTTCGCTCCATTTAAGAGCCTTGTTAGGATTCGTTGATTAGCTAGAAAGCAAGCTAAGCTAACCACCTACTTAACATGCACAACCATCAAATCATCTCTCGTGTTACTTATAAAATCATAAAACATACAAAATAAATAGAACAAAATAATAGTAAAAGTGAGGTACATAAAATTCATGTCTTCCTCCATGTTTTACAAATTTTACATGAAAATTTTCACTAAATTAAAATTACACGATAGAATAGTAGATTGGCGATCTACTAGGCACTACGAAAAGTCATAGAAGGGATGCCCTCAAATGATAATAGATTGAACAAAAGCTGATTTCATCTTCACGAACAGGCAAGAGAAGGAGCACCGCGTGATCACTACTCGCTATATATCCTGTCTCTATTATTCGCACACGAATTGTGGAGATGCCAATTGCACGACACACCAATGACTCGCTCGAAATATCACGGTGTTCAATAGATTGTTGAGTTAAATTGCTAATTGTGACAAGACAGAGCAAAGGGCAGCACAATGGATTCCTTTGTAGATGGTCATGATGTTCATGCCTGGTCATAATAGTTAGTTTGGGTGGATCACAGAACAAAATCTGACAACACATTACTAAGGTTTTGCATATTGATTTGAAATATTTATATTATATATATATTTGATTATATAATATTTTTTATTAAAATTTCATAAATTAAGTCTAGGGTTAATAGTAATTCGACACTTCTAATTTGTGCTAATGTGCAATTAGGTTTTTCTAGTTTTTAAATTAATCAAATATATAAGTACAAAATAAAGTAGGGATAATTACTTCCATGCCACACAATTTAATTTTATTTGTGTCTTATCTATCTATTCTTAGTTAATTATACTATGCACACTCAAAATATTACAAAATCTTATATACACACATTTGAGTTAAAACTTAATCAAAATCTATTTGAAAAAAAAAATATTATGTTAGTAAATTATTAAAATTATATTTTTACTATTAATGGTACATATTTTTCTCTTCCTCAATGCCACACTAAAGCGTTGATTTGTCCTAAAATTAATTCACATCGCTGATGTCTCCTTCCTTTGTCGTCACCTAAACATTAAGATTTTAGGATTTTCACTCAAAATATATTTAAATATTTTTAAAATAATATGATGAACGGCTCAGATTTTTTATAATCTAACTATAGTTACGTTATTGAAAAATTATGAGAACTCATTATAATAAAAATAAGTTAAAATATGTGTATGTAAGATTTTATAATATTTTGAGTGTGCATAGCGTAATTAACTAAGAATGGATGAGTAAGGCATAAATAAAATTAAATTGTGTGGTATGTAGGTAATTATTCCAATAAAGTATAGATAGGTCATTTGGTATTCATTAAAGTACTTAATAGAAAATATTTTTTTTCCGATTAATGACCTAGTTTAAATTTTATTTTCATTTATTAATGTAAAAGGACCAGTTTGTATATTGTCTCAAATTAGTGTTTAATGCTCCAATTTATTAATTATTATAATCATATATTTTTTGCATAAGTGTAACAACAAGAACAACCAAGCTTTTACCATAGCTATTAGATGGAGTCGGTCACATAAATCCTTTATTTTTATTATACTATATTAAATAATAATTTTTCGTTCAGCTCCAAATATGTAAGATTATTTCTCATATTTTTTACTATATTTTTTTAACCTTATTTTTTTCTGTTTACATAGTTAAGTAATAATAATTTAATTTTTATCGGTCTACGATTTATATATTCATATCATGTAAGTTAAATCTTTTTAAGTTTATTCTCAATTAGAACTACTTCAACTCTCATGCATATATTCTTATTTATTATATTATTATTTCACGAATACCCACTTATTTATCTTAATATTCATATTTTTATGATATTTATTATTTTTACCTTCTCCGTATGTATTTTCAATGAGTTGAAGCATAATGGAGTCACTCACAACCGAACAGGCTTGCAGAGCCATTGCTTAGATCACCAGTAATATGGAATAGTAGATGGACTTTTCAGAGAATCCAACTTCATGTCTTGAGATTTTATTCTAACTAATATTATGAACATGTTATAGTCATTTGCTGCTTGCAGAGTTAGTTATATACATCGTAATATCAATAGTGTGACTGACTTTTTGGTGCACTATACGATATTAGGTGGTTTTTGCTGGGAAATTAATATGCTCATTCCCAATAAATTTTGTAACATTCTCAAAGTGGATCTTGAGTGACAGTTGTAAGTTTGTAATTTTTTTATTATAATTCTATGATATTGTCACTTTTCAAAAAAAAGAAAAAAGTGAAGAAAGGAGAGAGAGAAGAGAGCGTAGAGGAAACTAAAAAAAGTTTATATTTTTACAAAAAAATATTAACATTTAAAGGAGATAATAATGAAATAATTTCAAAGTAATATTTATAAACATAGGGACTAATCAATAATTTTTAAAAATTAGTAGTTTCAAATCAAATCATAGATTAACTATGGAGATGTACTAATAATTTTTTATGATAAAGAATGTCGTGAAATTTTTATTAGTCTGAAAATAAAGTCTCGCAACCTTTGACTAAAGCATGATAAAATGAGAGTGGAGTCGTCCACTAACCATATAGAAAGTTTTTCTACATAGATAACACATGATGGGCGAGTTGATAAGTCACGCGAAATAATCATTATAATTTAAAATATTTCAATTTCTCCGTCATAGATGATTTTTTCGTAGATAGCCACAGAGCTTCAATCACCAAAAGCACATATCTAGATGCTTTGGGCCGGTAAAAGCCAAATTATGTTCTTCAAATGAAATCTCGATTGGTCACGCCTATTCTGAAGTGTTTCTGACGAGCATCCGTTGTCGCGTCAAAATTTATTTCAATCAAAATTATGGGCTCGGGCGAATGCCAGGTCATCTTTAATTCTACACATTCGTGTAGACAATTCTACGAGAAAATTTGTTGTGTTTAGACACCAATGATCAGTTGCCATGTGTGCACAACTTAGATTAGAACGACGCTCTGTTTGAATGCAAGAATTTTTCTATCTAGGGGCCTAGAAAGAATTTGTCATTGATATTAATTAATTGGTACCGATTAGTAATTTACCCAACAAATAATTATGGTTTCGGATTACCCGTGCGCTGTCTCTCACTTTCCTGCTTTGTCTTTTTTTCTTTTCTACCTTCAAAATGCTTTACAGATGGGGATTCTCAATAAAGAAAGAAAGAAGAAAAGAGGGGGGAGAGAGAGAAAGATGGGTGCACTAGCGAGTCCACTAGCTGCAAGGAGGGGGTGGGTTGGGGTGGGAGCGTCAGAGTGGGAGCTCGTCAGTCATCAGTGAGCTGAAGCTCGACCGGGGAGGTGGCCGCGCGGTCGGGGCCTCGGCTCGGGTGCCGCCGCCGCTTTAAGCGACAGGTTGCCCACAGGCAGAGGGACAACTAGAAGAAGCCATCATTCTCAGAATAGCTTTCTTTAATTATAACATTATGTTTATGGCTGAAAGATCTCCTCTTGCTCTTTCTCTGCACAAATATCTCACCTTTGCTTTCAAGGCCTCTCTGTTGCCTCTCCTGTGCTGTCAATAAACCAAGCCTTCTGAGTTTGGCCCCAAGATCTCGCTCAATATTCAGATCGATATTTAGCGGTAATTACGGAGCCGAGCTACGAGCTATAATTGGATCAAATTGAACTAACTTGATGTGTTAATTGTGGTTAGGATATCTGTAAGGTGATCTTGTAATCATAATTAATTTAATTTAAAATTTTAATAAAGTTATTTTAAAAAAAAAATTCACTTTTTGAAGGGTATGAGTAGGCTCGATCATGGCTTGAGTCAGCTTGAAGTTGAAACGAGCTAGCTTGAACTTGAATAAAATTGATACGAGTTGAGTTTGAGGCGTCCCTGGTTCGGCTCGAACTCGAATCGTTCTCACCCCTAAGCGTTCGTTAGAAGAACTGCTCGATGCACAATTTGATAAGAGCTCATTCATGTTTGATTCGTTGATATTAATGAATAAGTTTAAGTATAATTTTAGAAGCTCGATGAGTAAATGAATGAGTTTGAACATATTGCCTTTCAATTCATATTAAGCTCACGAATAAGTTCGACTAAAATATAAATATGATGCTCTTTTGTAACTCAATTAATTACTCTTTTAAAGATTTTAGTAAATCTTATTCATTAATCAAATAAAAGATCATGAATTAGCATGATGAAGAGCCTATTTGCGAACACATTAAGATCTTATTTGTTTTCGTGTTCATGAATTTAAATGTTTGTGAGCTTGTTTGTGAACTAAAGCCTAAGCATATCTTTATAATGGTAAACCAAGTTCGAGTTCGAGCTCAAGCTTAGTTTTAGTAAATGAATATGAACTTGATCAATGGACTACTACTTGAGCTAGTTTGGTTCAGTAGTTTAGTGATAGAGTTTGTAAGATTCTTCGCCTATTTTTTTAGAGCTTCAGTGGTTAGTCTAAAGGCCTTTTTGGTATGAAAATGGAGTTAATTAACCTAAATTATTTTAATTCCACATGTAATTTTTCCCAATAAGGTCAAGGGATTTAACTTATAGGGTGTGTTTGTTTGTAAGGTTAAATTTAAGAAAGTTAAAATTAAATTTGAATAGAGATATTTTTTTATTGAAAATTGTGAATGATGTGAAATAAAGTTAGTTATTATGTTAGGATATGTGAGGGATGTGATATAAAGTTAGTTATTATGTTGGAATATATTAGGGATGTGATATAAGTTAGTTATTATTTTAGTAATATGTGTAGGATGTGAAATAAAGTTAATTTTTAATATTAAATTTTATGTGTGATGTGATATGCTTGGTTAATTTTAAACTTCTAGACAAACAGGGCCTAAATTGTATTTGGCTACCAACATAGGTTATTCATAATTTTTGTTCGATTATTTAGTATTTTAATCTAAGATAAGGGTGGATGCAAGAAGGAAAGAAAAATAATCCAAGGAAGAGATGCTCTTAGGCTCTGTTTGGTTGGAGTTTTTTTAGTGTCTGGAAAATTTTATTGATATTTTTTGGCCAAAATAAGTTGATGTAATTGCTGTTTGACAATTGACTTGAAAATTAAAATTTATTTGATTAATTAAATAATTTTGCTTAGATAATCATACACATGTTAACTACGAATGATAAAATAACTAATGACATCAATTTATTATATAATAGTAGCACATAAAATTTAAAATATAAAAATAATAAATTATTAATTAACACAATAACAATTCAGTTGCCATTGCTATGTAAGACATAAAAAAATTCGTACAAAATAAATAATGTAAATATACATTTTATATTTATTAAAAGAGATGTAACTACCTCACGAATAAATATGTACAAACTGCTGGTAAAATAGCTTGGCAAAACACAAAAAACTAAAAATAAAAAACAAACATATTTTTCAAATATGCAAATGACATAAGATAGTACGACGGTCTTACACAAAATAGTTTAGACTGGAGTTTTCAAAAGATAGTACGATAGTCTTACAAAATATAATATAAAAAGCATAATTACACTGAAATTTTTATCATTTTTTGCCAATATAACGTTGGGCAAGAATCAACCCTGCAAAATAACAAGTCAACAAATTCAACTGCAATTGTACCTCAACTTGCTCATTTGACAATGAGTGCTCGCCGTCATACGTAGATTCGCTTAAACCCATGAAAGCGCGAGGGCCATCACTTGTGCTGCAAGAATGATTCTTAACATAATCTGCAAGCCGACGCTCACCTTCTTCTCTAGTAGCCACCTTGAAATATAATGCACCTCGATAACGATAAACTTGCCGATGACAGTTTTCCTATTGATTATAGACCCCTCGCTTGCGACCTTCCAACACGAGGTAAAACACCATCTGAAAAACAAAGAATATATATAACAAGATTGAAAAAATGAGGATAATAAAATTATTTTCAATACTAGTATAAATCATATCATTAATATGACAAGCTTGTATATGAAAATGTAAATTGTCACATAGCAAAAATTACTTACGTTGATAACTAAGTCATAGTTTTTCAGTGATAATTTTTCTTAATCGATCTTCATGTCTCTTATCACCTATAAGATTACTTGATCGTACTGATTGATCAGGTAATACTTCAACATAATCATGAGGCGACTCTATCATTTCGTAAGACTCCTCAGTTACACTGGCATCCTCAATACCTTCATTTTTCAGAATAAAATTGTAAATAATTGTACATACAATAATAATTTTAACTTGTGTCTTAAATGGAAATTGCTTCATCTCAGTAAAAATGTGAAATTTCTTCTTAAGTATTCCAAATGTGCGTTCTACAATATTTTATCATTGTGCATGTTGGTGGTTATAAACTTCTTCTTTCTTCTCATAAGTCTTTTGAGAAGGTTCTCGATAGTTACTAAGATGATAACGAGCTGATCTATATGGAGCAATAAAACAGTCTGCATTCGCGTAACCTAAGTCAACTAGATAGTACTTGTCTGTCGACAAGATTATGCAAAAGAAACTATTAACAAATAATATGAATATTAGTAACATTTACTGTTTGAGGCTGTGAAACTTGTGTTCTCCAAACTCCAACATAAAACAGACATATCAGATGCTGATCTACCCCAACCTGCGACTATAAAGTGGATTACTCCGTCAAACCCCACGATCATCATTACATTTTGAGAAATTTGACCCTTGCGATTTATGAATCTCTCATGTTTGTTTTGAGAGACAATTGTAGGTATGCGAGTACCATCTATTGCACCTAAAATATCCTGTAAAATATACAATATATAATCTAATTTTTTTAATAGTAAATTAAAACATACTCTGCACTAGTATCGTGAAAGGGTCATTCAGATTTGTTACTGTACTAGTAGTAGGTATCTAAAAAGACTCATCTATGAGTGAGAAAAATGAGTTTAATACTAAGTTGAAGTAACGACTAACAATTTCTAGAGAACGTTGAAAATATTTTGCGACGTCACGAATACTTTTACTATGCGTAATAACACTCATACACATTGCTAATTGTTCATATGCGGAAGTGTTGCGACTGTCTTTAATATGATCTCGTGTGACCATTAATTTCTTCAATTGTACAAATGTATCAAATGCCATACGAAAGTGAGCATTTCAACGATTCAGGTGACTTACTAATAAATCATATATGTATTCATGGCCAGTATAAGGTCGATTATATTTAGGCGGAGGACTTCATCTGCCTGCTAAAATCTCTTTTCTTCCATAAACGTGTCTTCTAATATTTTTTCAATTTTATCATTATATAATAACATATCACCATGTTCTCATTAGAACGATTTCGAAATTAATTTTTACTCATGGTACTCAAAATTAATCTAACATAATTTCTATGTTTATGAATACCAAAACCTCATGTAAAATAATTTTTATGATCCATCAATTTTCTTGTTGGTTCGCTAATTATCATGGATGCTCTCGCACTTTGACCAAAATTGGTCTATGTGTCATGTCACTTAACACCATCCTTTGGCTTTGGCTTAAATTCAGGTTGACATAACTCAGAGCATTGAGTACATTTTTGGCTCGATAACATTTGAACTCAANTATATCACATTAGTAAAATTCTAATTTAAATATATTATGAAACATCAAAAAGTATATAATTATTATTAATTTGATGGAAAGAACTAACCGTTCGATCCCCATTGACATGCACTTAGTTTACCACTAGGTCCCCCTAGTATAGGGAGCATTGCGACAGGTCATTTCTTTCATATTCTTCAGATTCTGGATGAGAGCACTAATGATATTGATAAAAGTTTGAGTCTCAGCAAGACAAATCGAGAATCTTGTGTAGAGAAATAGATAAGATTTATATGGTTTAGAGCCGAGCAATGCGAAAGAAAAAATTGAGAAGTAAATCAGAAAAAAATATATGAAATTTATATGCTTTAGATTTTGAAAAAATTGAGAACTAATAATATTGTTGATTAAATTTAAGTGTTGGCCAAGAAATCATTAGAAGATTTTGAGATTGAAATCTTTGAAGAGACTAAGCTCTTTTTGGCACGGGGACTAAAATAAGAATAAAAATAGTACTAATTTTAAAAAAATAATAATAATAATAAATATTTTTTTTAATTATTCTACATAAATTCTAATATAAAATAATATTATTTTATTTTACGTATTCAATAATTTTCAATAAAAATATTAACTTTATTTCACATTATAGACCAAAATACGAGATTCGAATATTTTGGTCTAGGATGTAAAATAAATTAGGTATTTTTATTAAAAATTATTGAGTATGTAAAGTAAAATAAATTTTTTTTATATTAAAACACATGTAGAATGATTAAAAAAATTTATTTATTATTATTATTATTTTAAACTAGTACTATTTTGGTCCTTGCGCTAAACAGGGACCAAAATCTTTTTTATGAAAAAAATATTCTTGAAAAGCTTTTTAATGAAAAAAATATTATTTTTGTATAGCTAAACACTAAATGTTGGAAAATTCTTTTAAAAAACTGAAAAACGACTGTGGGAGAATGCTAAAAGAAATAATCTTTCGAAAAAGTACTTTTGTTATAACAAATCAGGAACTAAATTATCTTAAAAACAATTAAATTCTTAATAATTCCACTATAATTATTCTTTGTATAACAAATACGTAATATTATATATATAATATTAATAATTTAATTACTGAATATGTAATTATATTATATTATAATGTATAATTATGTAATATAATAAAAGTTCTATTATATATATATTATGTTAGAATATATAATATTATTTTAAATTTATTAAATTTAAAGTTTACAAACAAACATGCCAGAGTTTAATGCTTGATAAAAAAATTTTGTTTGGTATTTTTTTTTATGAAAAAAATCGTTTGATATATATATACATTATAAAAAAATAAAAAGGCACATATAGCACAAAAATTATTCCAAAAAATTCTTCTAAAATCCTGTTTGGCGCGAGAACAAATCAGATCAAAATAATACTAATTTAAATAATAATAATAATAATAATTTTTAAATTATTTTATATAAATTTTAATATAAAAAATATTATTTTATTTCACATATTTAATAATTTTTAACAAAAAAAAATTAACTTTATTTTATATACCAAACAGGGCGAGTCCAGCATCGGGTGTTCGTTGTTAGGAGAATGCTGGGCTAGGGTTTTCGTTCTGCCGCCGCGCTGCGATGGACGACCGCAACAAGCGCAGGAGAAGAGACGAGGAGCTGTCCGCCTTATCTTCCTTGGAGAATGGCAACTTCAACGGAGAAGATGATGATGGGATCGACCTCTCTCTTCTTGAGGCGGTGGAGAAGTCCAGCAACGCCGGCGTTGAGATTCTTGACCTCCGCGCCATGAAGAAGCTCGTGCTTTCTTTCGAGCGGCGCCTCCGCGACAACCTTGAGGCTCGCATGAAGTACCCCGAGCTGCCGGAGAAGTTCGCCGACTCGGAGGTTGAGTTGCACGAAGAGATCGAACGGCTGAAGATCTTAGCTGGTGGCCCCGAGCTCTATCCCGAACTCGTCGCCCTCAACACCGTCCCATCCATCGTGGGTCTTCTCGGCCACGACAACATCGATATTGCCATCGACGTCGTTGGCCTACTCGTGGACCTCACCGACGAGGATGTCCTCGAGGACAACGACGAGCCCGCGCGCGTCCTCGTCGATGCACTTGTCGAGAATAACGCCCTCGAGCTCCTTGTCCAGAACATTGCTCGACTATCTGAGGCCGATCCAGATGAGGCTGCCGCTATCTACAACACTCTTGGGACGATTGAAAACATGATCGAGGTAAAGCCAGCGGTTGCAGAACTTGTCTGCGAGCGTACAAAGTTGCTGCGATGGCTACTAGGAAGGATCAAGATCCGTGAGTTCGATGGAAACAAGCAATACGCCTCCGAGATCTTGGCCATTCTGCTGCAGAACAGCATTGCGAACCAGAAAAGGTTGGGCCAGATGAACGGTGTCGATGGGGTGCTTCAGGCGGTGGCTATGTACAAGTCGAGGGATCCGAAGAGCACGGATGAAGAGGAGATGTTGGAGAATTTGTTTGATTGCTTGTGTTGTCTGTTGATGCCGGTGGAAAACAAGGAGAGATTCATCAAATCTGAGGGGGTGGAGTTGATGATAATCATAATGAAGCAGAAGAAGTCTGCATATGGATCTGCAATTAGGGCCCTTGATTTTGCGATGACCAAGTATCCTCCTGCCTGTGAACGTTTTGTAGATGTGTTGGGACTGAAGACAGCTTTTGCTGCTTTCATGGGTAAGGCAAGTCCTCACCTACTGCCTATCTTCCTTTTAACATGATTTCGTTTTGGAATCTACCAGTGAATGATTGGGACAGGTTAGAAAGTTTTTTCCTATATTTTCTATGTTGAAGTAAATATTTTGTTTAATTGAAATTGAAGACTTTAGAGAATCAATCTAAGAATGATGATTGGAAAATTTTAAAATTAAGTTAGAAAATTTGGCACATAACTAATGTAATATTTATAATTATTTTAAATGGTCAGGTTGACAAATGTGGGCGAAAAAAAAATCTAACCCCTTTCTGTCCTGTCATAGTTTTACAGTTGATTAAGTTTCAAACTTACCACAAGGTTATGAATTTGATGCACATACTCGTCCCACTAACTGTCGGTGCATGGGTTTTGAATGCTATCCCTAAGTACAATGACATCTAAACATTTTGATCTTTGAGCAAGTTCTGGCATCTGTAAACTCATTGTAGTTTGATATTGCTGTTTGAGATAAATGCAAATCACATATTGACTAGCAAAAATTATCCAATTTCAATTGTTGCATTGGGACTATGCTTACATTTGGAAGTCTTTTACAATTATTTTCTTTGGTTGCATTGCTTAAATTCCCAATATCATTATTGTCTTCTTTAATTGAGCATGAATTATGAAATTGTCTTGAGTGAATCTAAGTAGACTTAAAGCTCCCCGGCTTGGGAAAATAATCGAAGATTGATCGCTGACTCGCCGCCGCCCTATATTACTATTTTCTTCAATTTCATTTTGCCTTGTGTATAATCGTTCCTCTGTTTTCATCATGTTTTCTTGCTTCAAGCTTGTAGTTTTCACTTCTTGCATCTCTTTCTTATGTATCATCATATCTCTTGTTTTAATTATAATTTATCAAATATTCATCGTGGTGTGCTCTTTATATCTATTATTCTTATACTATCGTTACTTTGTTACTGTATTCACTCGGTAATCTCCCACATAATTTGATAAATTAACTGCTAAATCAACTATACTTTATCATATCAAACTCGTGTTAGTTTTGTTTGAAATTTGCAATGAGATGAAATTGCATTTATATCTAGGACTAGGACTAGCATTTCATTGATACTATATCAGACACACACATGTCGCACTTGCATCACATTTTGTATCAGAGCAGGATATTTACAACTTTTAAGTCGTAAATGATATTGCCACTAGAGATCATTTAATTTTATTGAATATTTTGGCTCAAAAGACTCTTCTTTTTCGACTTTGGCCATGCCAACTCATAATGGACTATCTTATCATGGTAGGTTGACCGAGCAAAAGCGTGATACACTTTTTTTAGAAATGAAAAAGCAACTCGAGGAGTTGAGGAGACGAGTAGGTGCTATTGAAGCTGCCCTTACCGAATGGTTCGATGAACAGAAGCCAACATCGGAGAAATGGGTGTGGAAGGAACTCATGTAAATGCTCTGATCGAACATAGTGTACAACCAATAGCTGATGATGATAACCACATATACCCACATAGAAGATAGGAGTTGTATTAATTATGAGCGGCCTGAAAATCGTCGAATGGGTAACCTACCACCTATGTATGAGCCTCACATTGGACCATACCGATATGATGAGCTATATACGAGAAAACTCGATCCCTATCGCACCAGACAACTACAATCCCCATTGCTGCAAATGGACCGCTATCAATGACCTCCGGATGAACATGACATGACTCAGTGTGTAAAAATTGATCCTCCCACCTTTGATGATCACATGGACCCAAAGTTATTCATGGATTAGGTTTCTGACATGGACCTTTACTTCAGATGAGCAACAAGTTAGGTTTGTATGAAATTCACTGGTTATGCCAAAATATTTTGGACCAATCATTAGAGACAACTGCAAAGGATTGATCAACCTTTAGCTGAGTCTTGGGATGAAATGAATGAAATGTTGAAGTTAAAATATCTTTCTTTGCGTGATCGCACTCGGCTCCTAGATGAGTTTACAACCCTTTGCCAAAGAAGTTGTTCTGTCATCAATTATATGATCGATTGCGAACTAAAAATTTGTTGTGATCTTGTCGAAGACTCGAGCTCAATATTGTCTGATTTAGAGTAGGTCTTCGCTCAGGTATTTGCGAGAGATGCTTACCCGTGACGTTTTCACAATAGAAGCTTTTCAAATAACATTACAACTAGAACAATAGAAACATTGTAATTTTGAAAACCTCCTACTTCTTCTGGAGATACATCCAGACAAATTGTCTCATAATAACACCAAGGGGGTCAATTAGGTACCTCCGACGTAAAAAGTAAAAGCATTATTATGATTTTAAGCTTCAAAATTGCACATGTGAATTGCTTTACATGTAGCAAGATTGGGCACTATGTCAACTTTTGCCCCAAGAGGAGTCAATTTATTAATGATATGATCAAAGAGGAAGACGCGGATGATGGTGAAAATATCATTATGATGTCGGGGTAGCTCTAAAAGAAGAAATTTTGGCAGTCATGAGATGTGTACTAGCTACACCTTGCATCGAATCTGACTAGAAACGCACATCTATCCTCCAGATGTACATTAATTGCGGAGAGAAGTCATGTAAGCTCATCATTGATAGCAGAAGTTGCATGAACGTCATTTTTGCAATCGCTTTTGGCTAGGATAGGTCTATTGCTGAACCCCACCTTCAGCCTTATGGCATTGCTTGGGTGGACAAGACTTGTTTTAGCGGTCACACAACGTTGCAAAGTGCCAATTTATATTGGTATATACTTTGATCATGTGTGGTGTGACGTTATCCTCATGGACATCCCATATTCTATTAGGAAAACCTTGGCTATATGACTGTGATTTCACCACCCATTTCGGTAGGTTAAATATCTCTGTCTTCAAGCCCAACCTCGTGACAATAGTAGAGGGTTAAAAGAGTTTGTACCTTCTGTAGAGAAGAAGAAGAGTGTACACTTGATCTCTCATCGCCAGCTCGAACACGAAAATCATAGTGAAGCCAATATTTTGCAATTGTGATACTTCATTCTACTAATGTTAGAACAGGCTAGTGATATTCCCACAATAGTCAAACCACTATTGAAAGAGTTTTGGGACTTGTCTCCTGAGGAACTTTCAGATGAGCTCCCGCCGTTATGGAGTATTCAGCACGCAATCGATCTAGTACCAGGGTCATCCCTACCCAACTTACCATATTATAGGATGAACCCAACTGAACATGCTGAACTTCAGCGACAAGTTCAATACCTACTTGAAAAGGGATTTGTTTGAAAGAGTTTGTCTTTTTGCGCAGTACCCGCTCTTCTTACCCTTAAGAAAGATGGTAGTTGTCGCATTTATGTAGATTCTCGAGTCATTAATAAAATCACAATCAAATACATTTTTCAGTCCCTCGGTTGGATGACATGTTTGATATGATTGCCAGAGCAGTGATATTTTCAAAGATTGATTTATAAAGTGGCTATCATTAGATTTGAACTTGAAAAGGAGACGAATAGAAGACAATATTTAAAACAAAAGATGGTCTTTACGAGTGGTTAGTTATGTCTTTCGGCTTATCCAATGCACTTAGCATCTTTATGCGAGTAATGATGCAGGTGCTTCGCTCATTCATCGGAAACTTTCTTGTTGTTTATTTTGATGACACCTTAATTTATAGTCATTCTCGACGTGATCACTTAGGCTATTTACTGCAGGTCTTCACCGTTCTTTGTCATGAAAAACTTTTTGTGAATATGAAGAAATGCATATTCATGACAGCTTCAGTTATATTTCTTGAATTTGTTTTATCCAGTGAAGGTGTATTAGCGGACCATACTAGGATACAAGTCATTTGAGATTGGCCAGTGTCAACAAATATTTATGATGTTCGGAGTTTTCACAGATTAACCACCTTTATAAGTGGGCCATCTGCATATTCAGCACCATCATGGCCCCAGTAACAAATTGTCTAAAAATAAGGGAATTCCATTGGACTAGTGCTGCAACTCGAGCATTCCAATAGATTAAGGATCGCCTAATTGAGCCTCTTGTAGTTCTTGCTTATGTGAGATTTACCTAAAAGTAGCTGTGGTACTCCCTTCTTCCCTTGGAAGTCTCAGCTTCTTTGCTGAGGTTTGCTTTACTAGGACTCAGAGTTACGTGAACCTGGACCCCTTTGAGCTTTTATCCCTTCACGGCTTAGAGCTCAAGATCAATTGAGTCTCGAAAGAGAGGATGTATGTGACATCCAAGAAGAATGATATCCTTAGGCAAATCCCACTCCAACAAACACGAGAGAGACGTTGAATGTGTATTAAAACACCTTTATCCATATAGTCATGTTTTAAACGTGGGCCCACAGGCCAAAAATAAATAATATTTATGGTGAGTTGAGCTATTACATATGATATCATAGTCATTCCCCATTGCCTCTTTGGTGATGGTGGGGAAAACTTCAATGAGGATGCTAAGTCTTGAAAGGGAGAGTGTGTGACATTCAAAAGGGTTAACACTTTTAGATAAATCCTACATTGACAAAGTTCAAGAGAAATACTAGATATAAATGTGAATGCACCCTTGTATAGTCACGTTTTAAAACTGTGATGCTCCTGAACTAAACCAGACAGTATTTATGGTGGAATGGGCTGTTATATTACTGATTTCTCGATTCAAATAAAATATTTTGTTATTAAGGATTTGTCTGATTTGTGTGTTGTAGTAGTGGATTTGGTTGGCGATACTCCTGTAGGTTTTCTCGTAAGGAAGATGGCTCAATACTTTCCTAGTTTCGCTACTCTGTTTTAATAGGCTGTTAAATCTGAAATGTTTAAAGTATAACTAGTCTTGCTATCTAGTGTTAAATACGAAATTTACACAATCTATTGAACCTCACTTAAATTTTGAATAAGCTTTTTTGCATGTTTGTAACTATCTTGAATCATCACAGTTGTTTTTAGAAAATTTTGTATTTATTTTTAATAATTTTTCATTAAATTTATTGATCTCTCTGTCATGAATATGAATTTAAATAACAATACAGATGTAGATTCTTGAACATGTAATGAAAGAAAGCGAACAAAAACTCTAATGCAACACATTCAGATAAATTCATGCATATAGATTTGAGTCATCAACAAAGACTCTCTAATCCCAACAAAGCACTTAATCTATTAATTAGTGTGCAGATTTTGTCTGTAAAAAATTGTATTTTCCTAATTTATGCCAAATTGTTCTCTAAAAGTAGTTGGTAAACTTCGTAGAATAGTTATTAGTAGTCTCTCTTCTACCCTATTTCTCGAAATTGTGCACTTATTAAGTATTGAGATCTGTTGTTGTTAGGCTTCTCTCTATTGTGGGATTTTCATTTATAGAAGATAATCTTTGCTTACACTGGACTATTCACGATGGGAGTACAACACATTGATCACGTGATTGGGACAGTGGAGAGCTTCAAGTATGCTAATATTTAAGAAGAAAATGATCTAGTATTTGCCTGCTACTACTTTCTCTACTTTAGCGAACTTTTTCTTGCGGTATTATAAACACAAACGATGCTATCATTTCGATCTCACTCGACACTTCATCATAGATGCCATGCATGTTGTTACTTCTGTCAGATGTCAATTATGCTGCTCGACTTATCTACCTTAGTGAAGCTTATATTACGGAAAAAATAAGATTTTGGTTTATTCATTTATTCAGTGAATTAGAAATTCAAAGAGATGCGAGTATGTGTTTACTTTGATTAGATCAGTATGTACAATTCGGATTATTGTAATTATATTATTTATCAAATATATTTTGTTTGTATCGAGGTAACTAAACTATGTTAGATTTAGGTTGAAATTGAACTTATCTTATGTGTATTGAGACTTTTATCCTATGAAGCACGAGTACGATACGATGATATGGATATGATACGATACAAATATGACGATACGACAAACTTAAAAAAAGTAGGATACAGATACGTCAGGATACGACTGTTATATTTGTGTGTATAACATCTTATATTCTCATATTTAAGAATAACTTATATAAATTATTGTTATAAATTTTAAAAATATTTTTTAAATTTTCTTCAAATTAACTGCATTTTTTCAAATATTTTTATATCATTTAAAATAATATTATGAATAATTAAACTTGAAAAAATAAAAATATTTTTCAACTATTGAATTTCAAAAAATTTTAAATTTAAAATAATCTCATAAAGTTTGTTTAATTACTTTCCAACCTATCTCATTATTCACATGAAATAAGAGTTTAAATATATATCAGTAGATTTGTTTCATTTCTAATTTAAATTTAATTCAAATCGATTAGCTTGATACAAATATGATACAAGTAATAGTACGGATGTTGTGACATAAACTAAGATATACTGACATAATTGAAGTGTATATATGTTTTTTCTCTTTAAATTTTTGACTAAATAAATAGATAAAGTAAAAAAACTAAAATCTTACATTTTTGTAACATGAGCTTGATTAAGATAAAAAATATGATCGACGTCGAAAAGAAGCAAAAATAATATCAGTTAATTTAGAAAAAGCAGAAACGTCATTAGTATCTGTAACATCACAAAAAAAGATTAGCTAAAGTAGATGGCACAGTTGATTGCGAATACCAAATCTTTTTCTATTGTCGAAACACTAGCGTACGTAAAACTTTCTGTGATTCTAATTGCGTAGCCAATATATCTTTTTCAATTTTAATGTCCAAATATATGTATAAGTTGTGTTTTATGTATGAAATATTTTTTTATTTTTTATTATGTATGTCAAACAGATTGTTTTAATATTTTTTCTCTAATTAAAAGTATTTAGAAGTATCGAATAAGTATCAGGGAAGTATCAAATTTTTAAAATAAAATAAAAATTGGTACGCCATGTGGCGTATCAGATACGTATCGTGAAGTGTTAGGGAGTATCGGTATTTGATACGAATACGATACAGATATGTTAGGCTTCATGAAGTATCGGTGCTTCATAGCTTTTATCTCACTTAAATATGTTTTAACTAGTTGAAAGCATTTGAACAAACTTAAAAATACTATTCTAAATTTAAAAATTGTAAAAAGTTCAATAGCTGTTCAAAAATTTCTTTCTTTTTTTTTATAATATTGTTTTTTGTAGTATTAAGAATATCTGAGAATATAAGTGTAACTAAATTCAAGAAAGTTAAATAATTTTTTTGAAATTCATATCAACAAAAGGAGTGTAATTCTTTTTTTAGATAATAGATGTATAAATCATTTCGTTCTGTCATATCGGCTATATCTCAAATATGGTGATGAGGTACATGTCAAACGTTATAATAAAATGTATCCTACTTTTTTTAAATTTATTGTATAGTCTTTGCAGTATTGTTTCATACATGTGTTGCATAGTTTTGCCCTTTCTTAAAGGACTAATTAGTACAAATATGTGCTAGTTGATTCTCAAAAATACTAGGCATCAAAGTTAAGATAGTGTGGTTGTCTTGCATGTTTGGACTTCTGGATGCTAATGATTTTTGGGATTGTTCATAATCTCTAGCCATTAAATAGACCTGCTCAAGTGTAGCAACTAGTTGCTAATACAACACATCCTGCATGTTCTTTCTTAAACTAGCTGTGTTAAGCTGGGTAACCTCATGGTCCGTAGAATTTTAACATCGCTTAAGATACTTGTTGAAGCTAGCAAAATACTCAGATGTTGTCCTTGTCCGTTGGATATCATATTTTCATTCATCTATGAGATGCTCAAGATAGATACCAAAGACAATTTTCTCTTAGAATCATCTTATAATCTTATAATCCTCCTTATAATTAAGTGGACCCATTTTGCACCGATAGGACATACATTATAATGATAATATAAAGATTAGCTTACATGAAGGAGACACTATTGGAGGTGTGTTGTTGGCTGGAGGTGCCATGCTGTTGCCTACAACAGCTAATGGTGTTAGTTGTGGTCGAAAGGAGCCATATACGGTTGGTGCTGAGGGATGTGCTGGATGCTATGTTAGTGGCGGCACTGCTATTCTAGGAGGGAATTTGGTGATGCTGGGTGTTGTTGCAGCATATGAGAGGGGTCAGAGTTAGGGGTAGCCGCCCGCAGTGCAAGGAAGCATTCATCTCCTCCATCTGCAAACTATCTGAAGGAAGACTGCTCTGGAACGATGGTGGGTGCTAGAAGTGAAGGCCTCATCGACGAGGGCTTCCCCTTTTATGGAGTGCCAAGGGAGATCGATGAGGCTGCCAGCCTTGCCAACCATATTTGTTGGTCTTAATAAGGGCATCAAAGACGATGACAAAATTATGGAGTGCTCGACTAGTTGTCGCGCACTTCGTTTGACTAGTAAATGATGCGGATTGGGAGGGAGAGACCTCGTGCAAGAAGAAGTGAGAAATACTGTAAAAGTAAGTCACAGAGGTGTTTAGGTGGATCAGAGAGATCCTTTTATGTCCACCCGCCAAGCCAGATTAAATCCACTAAATGAGAATCCCGCATGGAGTAAGTATAGAGCTATAGAGGGAATAAGCAAGATGAGAAGAAGCCTAGGAGAGCAAGATGCTTGAGGAACTAAAGATCCCTCCCGCAACTGAAGTCCCGGTATATATAGCCTTGGTTGAAGGAGGAGCCCTCTGACATATCCATGCTACATGGTGTGAGCTGTTTTCTCGATCAACTAAGATTGAGTCACGTGGAGCTCTGATGCGTACATTAAGCAGAGTGAATGGTCGGTGGTTCCCAGCGATATAGATGGAGCGACCCAGTCGGAGAGGTGTAGGCAAGGCCCTTGTTTTACTTTGGCTATATGGGACTTACCCCGGTAGGGCAAGCAATGTTGATGCGACATTGTTGGCCCAAGTGGATGAAGTACGGTGGTCAGATCGTTGTCATGAAATGGTTGGGAAAAAATATAGTGGCTGCGACCTGCCATACCGTCCTAGGAACGAGCTGTGACTCACTGGTACGGGGATAACCACCAAAGGAGTATGGTTTGGGGCTATTGTTATCACAGAGTAGAGTAACGAATTGACAGGCAAGAATGGAGTATGGACCACTGGTGGTCAGTCCGTTGATTGGGCTTGGACTCGCTTAGCCTTGGGAAGGTCTGTGCTGTTCATGTGGTTGTCACATGGACGACTATGATGCACCTGAGATTTCTCACGTAAACAGAAGGTCTAGTATTATATATGTACGATGTGAAGTGATTATTTTAATATTGAGATCCATGAAAGATATGAAATAAAGTTATTTTTTATTGTTGAGATTTGTGTAGGATGTGAAATAAAGTTGATCTTTTATATAGGAGCTTGTGTTAGATGTGAAATAAGGATTAAAAAATTTGTTGGGATAAATTTTGACTTGATGTATACAAAGGTTTTAACTTTTAAGGACCTAAATGAAATGTTGGAAATAAAACGTCATAATCTAACTTGGATTTGATACTATATGCTGATGCATGATATTTTTGGGGATGCAATGCAGATTATAGATTAACAATATAAATAATGAAGTATCAGAAATAAAGAAAATTATCTTCATAGATGACAATTGAGGAAATATTAATCCACTAAATAAGGCATTTCAATTTTTAATCAAGTTCGATCATTTGTTCAAATGTCAGATTTGGACGATCATTTAATTTTCAATGAACTAGACCTAGGCTTTTAGAAAATTTATTGGGCGCTCTCATGTTTATGTCCAATAATAATTCCTTTAACATAGATTAAAGGCCACTAAATCTGAGTCAAATTGGATAATCCAAATGATAAATTGAAGATCACTTAATAGCTAGGAGGAGCCAACTGTAGCATCGCAGGCAACTAAGATTCTCTGTATTTTTTAAGTTTTTTTTTCCTCTTTCTCTTTATCACAAGGATAACTAAGGTTTCTAGAATTCTCATTTAGGGTCCCTACCTTTTCATTTCGAGATTTTGATCCCTTTTGAAAGCTTGCATTTATCACAGAATCAAACGTCACTTAATCTAAAGTTTGAATTAATCATAGTCTTATTTGAATTTTAAATAATAGACTCTAGTTATAGTGGGATTAATCCCACAGTGAACACAAAATAGATGATGCTAGACTAAACATGGCACTTAAGTTAATTTATAGATAAAAAGAGTGATTTTAACTAAATCAACATTGACCCACTCTAGTGATTAAACGTAATAAAATAATTTTCTTTGATCCATAATAGGAGGATTACATGATGTTCCCTTGATCATGAAAATGTCCCCATCAAAGGTGCCCTTCTAGCCACAATGAATAGTGGATACTAGGCTTTTTATGTTATTTATGTTTACCATTATTTTTCATATCTTGATCAAATTGCAAATTCAACCAGTAGTTTTGAGTGTAAATGCTGTTTCTTTCATAATGCAAAAATATTGGCTGGCATTTAAAAATAAAGGCATTTCATTTCAAAAATAATTGGCCGGGATTTTTGTTTGCTTTACTGATGTTGCTGCCATCCAACAACCTAAGGATGGATGAGAAACTGCTATTCTTAGTTTTTTCCATTCACCATATCTGATGGAAGTTTCTTGTTTTCTGATTGATGGTCATGTTTAGGAATGTTAGCAGTCGCAATTGGAAGAAATGACCTAAGCTTCACTGAAAAGAGGATTGCTTTATTGATTCTAGTTACTAGGACCCCCTAATAGTCTGTTTGTTTGTAAGGTTAAATTTAATAAGGTTAAAATTAAACTGGGATAGAGATATTTTTTTATTGAAAGTTGTGAATGATGTGAAGTAAAGTTACTTATTATGTTGGGGTGTGTGAGGGATGTGATATAAAGTTAATTATTATATTGTGATATGTGATGGATGTGATATAAGTTATTTTTTTAGTAATGTCTGTAAGATGTGAAATAAAGTTAATTTTTAATATTAAATTTTATGTGTGATGTGATATGCCTGGTTAAAATTAAACCAGGTTAATTTTAAACGGGCAAACAAACGGGCAAGCAATCCCTCGATATCTTTTGAAAAAGGAAAAGTATATTGATTTTGTGTTATACTACTTGCACTGAGATGAATGGTAATAGTTATTCATTCTTTTATTTTTCGTATTATTCTTCCACTTTTGTTTACTTTCTTTTGCAATTCAGATTCCCGTTAGCAAGAAAAACAAGAGGGAGAGCTACCAGGAGGAGCTAGAAGAGCGTATTATCTCACTGATTTCTTCTTTGTTTGGTAAGAAGTGGAAAATGTCTTATTTTGCCAAAGAAGTTCAACTTTTTGTCAGATTCATGGCCTGGCTTGGTAGCTTGTTGCCTCTTTGCTTTTCTGGCATGCACATGTTTCAGTAAAGTACTCTTTTGAATTTTTAACTCGTTCTGGGGGAATTTTATATGCTATAGCATCATTTTTGTGCTCTAAATTGATTTATATCTTCATTGAATCTAAGTATTTGAAACACATACTTATAAGCAAATAGATGATAATTTTTAAGCTGCATTATTATTATGCATTTACAAGAAAATAAAAAGATCAAAAAGAAACCACAAGCTTGCTTTAATGTACTCATTTAATGTGCAGTTATTGCAGGTTACATATGAAAAGTGATGCATAATGCGTTTGTTAATGTTGAATTCTGCTTGTCTTTTGTCCAACAGTGGCAGTTGTTGTATGGAGGGATCGAGTTTATTATCTTACTTTTGATATAACACGTAGCATAGTTTGTTTATTTGTCTTTTGTTTCTTGTGGGTCTGACCTGGATTCCTCTGTAGTAAGAAGTTTCTTTTATAAAGCGTCTCTGTTTATTTTCTCATATAATGGAGATACTGAAATAAACTTAAAAGTATTAGGAATCTGCATGGTAGTCTACCTATGCCATTATGATCAATCAACGTTGGCCTGTCCAATGTTACGCTATTACTGGTATTATGGTTTTGTGGTATGTATTTAACACCATTAAAGCACATGCATGTTGCTTTCTAGATTGTTATTATGAGATATTATGATGTCATAGTAAGAGTTAAGGATACACTTCTCCCATCTTTATTGTACACAGATGTTTTGCATGTGATATTGACCGAATGGTTTAGCAAGTCTGCTGGTATTATTTCAGCGTAGAAACTACCATTGAGAGGAAGAAAAAATACTTACAGTTGATGTGATTCTAGGGTAAAAAACAACTGTAAGTTCTAAACATCACCCAAGTGATATCATACTCTTGAGTCTAAAAATTGTTTGATGAAGAGCTATCTGTTTGATGTAGGCTGGATCAAAATGGCATAACTGCTTGGAACAATGGAGTCAGATGCAAATATTAGGATGTCTTAGGAATTTGAGGGAAGATACCATGAAGATGTTTTTTGTTAAATGAAATGCGATTGAATCATACTAAGGTGGTGGAAAATAGTAGAAAGCTCAAGAATATCAAGGACCATAACCTTTTAATGATTTGGAATGTTACAACATCAGCCATCATTCCAAAGCTTTACATATCTTCTAAAACTGTTGAAGCTGAACAAAATAAAAAACTGATTTGATTGTCAAATCACCAAGAACCTCAACAATGGTAACAGCATACATCAGAATGGGCACATGAATCAAAGATGATTGTTGGTCAAATCTAATGCTATGTTATTGAAGACTTAACGCAAGGAAACTAATACTCTATGCAAGGAGGCAAACTCTACACAAGGAACTTGTCAAGGCAAATTTAAGAAGCTTGGTTTCTCTTGCAATGCTTATACACTTCTTCCAAAAATATGATTTAAAAAAAAATTCTCATGTCCTTGTGTTGTGTCCATGCTTCTTAGTCTATTGTTGGGGTCTAACTGATGACCCTTTTGTCAATACACTCAATCTGTTAAAGTTAGAGACGCATGTAGAGATTTTAATTGTCCAAATTAAGGACGCTATGACGCCCGTGACCGAAGAGGGCGGGGAGTATTCGCCGGGTGATGTCCCAAGAGAGGGGAATCACTGGTGCAGAGTGTGACTCCTGACAGGCTTCTAGGCCGAATAATGAGTGGTGAGGGGGGCACAAGAAGGAATCGACTCGTATCGAAAAGGGAGGGAGATCCTGAGCTGTATATGTAGATAAAGTGATCTAAAATAGTAGAGACGTCTTTTGGGACAAAATCGTGAGGCAAATGATGGAAAACTCCGTAGTTAACGTGCTTAGAAGTAGCACTGAGATGGGTGACCTCCTGGGAAGTGCTCAAGTCATGCAGTTTAGTGAAAGCTGATAATACTTTTACATTTGAATTACGGGATGTTACAGACGCCATGCCTACACCTCTTGAAGAGACGAAGAGAAGGTAGTCATAATTTCACATCATCTAGCTCGACGTCTTAGAAAAATTCCTTGAGTTTGAGTGTCAAAAAGAATTGAACCGCCCATTGCATGAAGTTTGTGTGACCTGATTTGTGTCTCAGAAGACTTTCTCTAGACGATCTAAGTCGAAGTCAGATCCACTTAAAGATGTGGATTTGAATAAATACTTTTGGTTTCATGGTACTTATAACCACAAGATCCAGCATTATTAGAACTCTGGCTATTTCAAGGAATTTGTTGCCTTCGTGGGGCGCAATAATGATTGGAGGACTCAAGACTACTCTTGAGGTGCAGGGAAGTCCCACCAAGACTTCTGAGTGGTAGCCAAGCAAAACAACACCTCTAGTTTTGAAGTCAATTAACTCTCCTTTCCCACCACCAAGATCATCAATACCATCTTCAGTATCGATCCAAGACTTGGCTGGACACATGAGGCTATCTTAGGAAGCATTAGGGGTGTGCACAGGTCGGTTTAGTTTGGTTTCTTTCCAATTATGCACCTGACCCAGGCAAAATTGGTTCTACTGCCCTGAGACTTGGATCCGATCCATGCTTCCATAGCATACATATAACTAAAAAATTAATCACGAATTTAAAAAATAAATCTTTAAGCCTTGTTTGGTTCGAGAGTTGAATTTTAGATAAGAGAAAAAATATATTTTATTTTATAGGTTTAATTGGTAAGAAATTTAAGTTAATATTAGGAAGTATATAAAATGTGAATTAAATTTAATTCTAATATTCGTATTTTTGTTGGATGAGAAATAAAATTGATTTTTATAGTTGAAATTTATGTTGAAAAAAAAAGTTCAAACCAAACGAGCCATTTACAGTAAGATATAATACTTTAAGGCGACGTTTGGTTCAGTTTATTTGGTGTTAGGTCTTGCAATCTAGATTTCATGACATCTAGATTTCATCTTTTGAATAATAATTTTGTAATTTTTTAGAAGGTTCTTTGCATGTCATAAAACCAAACAATGTTTTTCTTTAGATAATATAACATAATATTTAGATAACATTAAACTAAATTCCCCTTAGATTAATATTGCAGAATGAGATTTTAAAGGTGTCCTTTTTAGAATCGAATTATAAAGAAATTAAATAAGATTGATTGATTGAAATTATTTGAATTTAATTTCTATTTTACCACTTATATAAATCGGGTAGGTTCGGTTCGATTTTTCTAGATTCATATATTAGACCTAAGAATTGAACCATATAATTGGTTTTAAATATTTTATGACCCAGAACCAACCCAAACAAATTTAGACCCGACCTAAGTTCTTCGATTCGGTTTGGTTTTGAGTCGGTTCTTGGTTCTTGGGATGCTAATGCATGCCCCTGGGAAGCATTACTCATCAATAAGCATCGTCCATCCTCATCAGCTTCTCTGTTGAAGATCTGCCATATTGGTGCAATAGTTTCATCAACCTCGATTGTGGTTATGACAAAGATCACTAACTTCATTGTGAAGAATTTGTTGGACACAACAAACATGCTCTTCAATTCTATCTCGCGAATGGCGGTCCTTATTGACAGCTTGTTGCAAGAAGGAACAAGGCTTATAGGTTTCGCTAGAGTCATCTCCCCTTTCAGCCTCATCTCTGTGCCGTTCACTTTTGAGGAGCTGATGGGCATGGTTTACTATATGATCAACTTCGCGCTTGCCAGCGCCATCTCCAATTATAATGTTTTTTTTGGGAGTTCTGTCCTGAACATTTTTGGGATGGTGCTTTCGAGCTCTTATTTGCCCGCTAAGCTGCTTACTCCTGCAGGCGTCATAACTATCAGAGGAGATCAATTGCAAGATTGGAAGACATACCAAATTTCTACCTTAATACTTGTCAATGAGCTAGACCCCAAGGTGGCTGGAGAAATCAAATCTTAAGGTGTCATCCAAGTGCTTATAAATCAGAAAGAATCTCCTGTTGTAATGATTTCTTGTTCTCTTAGTGGAATTGAGTGGGACAATCATGTGGCTTTGATTTCAGCATATCGATGTATTGGCATGTTTTCCTTCGGATTTCTTCGGGATTGGTAGACACATTATTGAACACTATCTAAACGTCTCACTTGATGCAAAACCCATCAAATAGAAGATTTGGACGATTGCGGGAGATAAGCAAGGGGCTATCCAAGCCGAAGTCGACAAGATGCTTAAGGCTAGCTTCACCTAAGAGGTCCACTACACGGATTAGTCGGCTAACATGGTAGTGGTGAAAAACTAGGTGACAAGTGGAGAATGTACATTGACTTTTGTGACTTAAATGATTTCTGTCCTAAGGACTTTTACTTGCTACCACACATTGATGTGCTCGTCTACTAGACTATGAGATTCTAAATTATGAGTTGCTTTGACGTAATCTTTAGCTATCAGATAAAGATTTCCAAGGAAGATGAGGGGAAGATATTCATAATGGACATTGGCATCTTCTTTTACGAGGTTTTATCATTTGGTTTGAAGAATGTCGCTGTAACCAGTGCATGGCAGATGTAGTCTTCAAGGGGCAACTAGGATGTCACCTCGAAGATTATGTCATCGACATCTTGGTGAAGAGCCCTCTATCAGACAACATATCTCTAATCTCCAAGAGGCATTCGACATTAGGAGTGGTACATGTTGAAGTTGAAGCTTCAAAGTGCACATTTGGCACAGGTTCGGGTAAGTTCTTGGGTTACCTCATCTCTTTAAGAGGTATTGAAGCTAATCTAAGCAAAATAGATAGTATCATCAACCTGTCTTCCCCGATAACAATTTCTGAGGCACAATGATTGATAGGTTGAGTCGCCAGTATGAGGCATTTCATTTCAAAGTCGGGTAGCTGTTGTTTGCTTTTCTTTAAGTTCCTCTGAGGTTTCAAGTTAGGGGAATGTACTCAAGAATGCAAAGATGCTTTAGCTGCTTTGAAGAAGTATTTGATCTCCACGCTCATCTTTAGTGCTCAAAGGAAAGGTTAGATATCGTTCACTTGCTTGGTACCTGATACTTTTGTTTCAACTGCCTCGGTCGACCTTGATGCAATATTTAGAGATCGATGTTCTGTGTGAGCATGTACTTATCAGCTCTGAAGTTAGATACCCAATACTGGAGTAATTGGCCTTATCATTGATCATGACTTTTGGGAGGCTTCCCTTGCATTTCCAAGACAATTCTATTTTGCACTCTCTTGATGTCCCACTAGACAGTTCCTTAAGTGGTCTATCATATTTGATGAATTCAATATCATTTTTGTGCCACGTACTGCCATCAAAGTTTAGGTGCTTGTGAACCACATCACGGAACTCGATGTTTCACGTGGATGGTGCTTTCGGGTAAATTTCACTGGGAGTTAGCATCCACTGAAGTTCGTGTGGTCCGTCTAACAAATGTCCATGCGACCAACAATTGGGTTGAGTATGAGGCCCTAATGGTCGACTTGGAGTTTGCCCATGGGGTTGGAGTGGAGGAGTTTGTCCTTCTCTTGAAGCAAGTGATAGGAAGCTTGGTAGTTTAGGATGACATTTTGAAGTACCTCGTGAAGGTTCACAGGATCCTTAAACTATTCAAAGCATTTGGCATCACCCACATCTTCTGTAAAGAAGGCAAGATGCCAATTAATTGGCAAACTTTAGAGAATCAAACTTGAGTAGCATTAGATCTTTTGTTTGCTAATCTATGATCATCAGGAAACCATTTGTGTCTAAGCTAAGTGGATGAGATTGTCAACTATTTCAGGATGACGTGCAACCGACTCACCTGAAAAGTCACAAAAACTTAATTTCCAGTGCAACAAGTATTTCTTGATCGATGATCGTCTCTATCATTAATTGTAGTCATGCAACATATCAAATTCTAGTCGAATATGGGGACAACGATGTTATTACAAGTAAATAAAAGCAAGTGTAGTATTCAAGCTAGAGCAAGAAGTCTTGTTGTTCATGTCGTATGGTCAGGTTACTTTTGGCCTAACGTCCGTGAGGATGCCAATGGGTTCGTGTGATGGCTCTCTTACTGTCAGTACTTTACCGACCTCTAAAACTAATCGACTGGCCTCCTTTAGCCCATCAATTCTTTGTGGCTCTACACCAAGTAGGTTTAGACTTTTTTGGCCCATTACCCACAACAACTCGTAAGGAAAAATGGCTTCTTGTGCTTATCGAGTACATTACCAAATGGATCAAGACCAAAAAAATGATGTAGCCCACAACTCAGAATGGAGAGAATTTGTTATGGGCCATTATTCTCTATCGGTATGGCATGTTGATGACATTCTGCCAACAAGAAAATCAACGACTTCTGTGGCACACATAGGATTTAGATATGCTATGCATCAGTGTGGCATCCTCGGTTGAACGGGTAGGTTGTGGCCAGTAGCAAGAACCTCATCAATGCCTTGAATATATGCCTAATCGGTGCTAAAGGCAATTGGTGCCATGAAATTCGCAGTGTCCTTTGATCCCTTAACACCACTTCTTTTTGATCGCACGCGAGTTTCTCTTCTCGTTGTCATTCAACATGATTCCCATGGAATTCGAAACTTCTTTTTTGAAGTCGAGACCAGCTCGAGCAATGGAAGTGTGTGTACGAAAGGTCTCGCCATCTAAAACTCGTCCTCCTAGAGCACACTTGGGATTTGGCATGTCAAGAGACTCAAGCAAACACCTTATCTGCTGATATCATAACTGCTGCATCAATCTGAAAAAATTCTCTTTGGGTGAGTTGGTTGTGTAAGCACTCTCTCATGGTAAGTTGGTTTGGTTTCGGCAAGTAGAGGTGCTACTCGGTTTGGTTTGAATCAGTTCTATGTAAAACTTGGACTCGAACCAAAAATGAATAAAAAAAATTCAGTTTGTGTCCAATTCAGGTCTGGTTCCAATAGATTAAGGGGGCATTTCTACGTTGAAATTATGTACAAAGCAATTCAACTCTTTATTGTAGTGCCCACTATCATCATACAAATCTAACAAAATTTGAATGAAATTTTTAACATATATATATTTAAATTTTTTTAATTATATAAGAACAGAATATAATAAGATTTATATATCGTGAAAAAAAATATTTATGTAACAAATCTTATGCAATTTAGCTAAAGTATTAAATAAAATAACAATATTAATGGAGTAAAATAAAAAGGTCATTTTGTTTTTAATGGGTATAAATAAAATTAAAATTTTAATTTTTCCGTGATATTGTAGGCTTATTGTATTAACAGGAGAAAATAAAATCGCTTTTAATTAAGTATATATAATAATAAAATGTACTATAGGATTAATTAACTTAAAAGTTATTAATTATTAAATTGATTATTCAATTTGGTTTTAGAACCGAGAACTTAATAGAATTATTTAGCTTCAAAAATTTTAGAATTGGAGCCGAACTGATCTTAATTAAAACTAAAATAAATTGATTAATTTGACTTAGTTCGCAGTTATTTGGGTATTTTTGAACACCACTATCAGCAATCTTGAACTGAATTTTGAGGGACCCTATATCATCAGGTCTATCATCAACCCAAACTCTTTCCCCTTCATGGGAGCTGATGGGTACCTATCCCAAGAACTTGGACTGATGATGACCTCAGCGATTTTATTCTTGAGGCTCTCTTGTACTTGTTTTTTTAGTGCTTTATTTACTTATGTATTACCCCACCTAGTGGGATTAAGGCTTGGTTGTTGTTCTATTGACTTATGTATTACATGGCAATAAAATTGTTCTAGTCGTGAATCACCGGTGATTGATAAGATTTGGATCTTGTAGTTTGTGTCTTGATTAGTGGTTTACCCAAGTAACATAGTCTAGGTAGTATGGTGTTCACTTGTGTAAATGGCAATCACCCGGGACTATATGGTTACTGAATGCTGGCTTACAAAATAGAAACACACAAATAAGGTAAGTGTTGTAGAAATGAAGATGTTAAGGTGGATGAGGAGTATACGCGAAAGGACAAGATTAGAAATAAGTATATCTGCGAGAAGATTGGAGTAGCCTCAATCGAGGATAAGCTCAGAGAGAGTAGGCTTAGATGGTTTGGACATATAAATCGTGGGGCCATAGAAGTTCTAGTAAAGAAAGTTGGATTGTTGGTTTTTGCTAATGCAAAAAGAGAACTAGGAAAACTAAAGAAAATATGGCAAGAAATTATAAGAAATAATGTTACATATTTGAAACTAAATGTGAATTTGTTATTTAATAAAGTGCAATAAAAACAAAGAATTCATGTTATTGACTCAGCCTCGTGGGATAAAGGCTTGGTTTGTTGTTGATGTATGCTGTTTAAATGGACCTTACCTATGTAAAGAGAGGAAGAGAGATAAAAAAGATATGTCAAGAAACTATAAGAAACATTGTTACATACTTAGAGCTAAATAAGGATTTGGTAATTGATAAAATATAATGAAAATAAAGAATTCATGTAGTTTTATTTCTACCTTCTTGTGTTCACTTTGTGGAAGAAGGTTGTGTTTCTGTCTCCCTTGTCCATCCAATGTGTCTTGGCCTTTTGCCACTACCATGTTTCAACTTTAGATATGATGGTGTGGTAGATGGCTATAATATGTAATAGCTCCTCTGCCGTGAGCTTTCCCTCCTTGGATTTCCTCGTCTATAGCAAGAGAATAAATTTTTTCAGCTTTTTAGATCTGGCTAATTTTTACTCCACCTCTTTAAGGCCTTCGAAGTTTTGGTGCATTTGCGATTATGAGTAGTAGCCGACCTCTCGTTAACTGGTTCCCTCGTAGTGATTCACACAATGGAGAGAGCCTCCTCATATAACACCTAGGCATTCTCAAACTTGATCCTTCCTTATGACTTGAATATACTGGGTCCCCACAACAAGTAACACATACAAACACTTGGGGTGCGTTTGTTTGCAATGGTTAATTTTAACAACATTAAAGTTAAATTTGGATGAAGTTTTTTTTTATTGAGAGTTGTGTTTGAAGTGAAATAAAGTTAGTTATTATGTTGAGATATGTGCGGAATATGATATGAGCTAGTTACTATTTTGGTTTGTGTGTAGAATGTGAAATAAAGTTAAATTTTTATTTTAAAATGTGTATGATATGAAATATAATTAAATTTTAGTATTAAAATTTGCATATGATGTGATGTGCCTTATTAAGGTTAACAAGGTTAATTTAAACTATTTATGCAAATACTGTGGGTTGATTTTTCGAAATCCTAATAGAAAATAGAATTTCAGTTGTACTTTCAGTGGTCATGTGATCTACACTTAACTTAGTGCTTGTTGGGTAGTCAATTTTGTTTCCACGAGGGACTCAAAAAAATAGGGAGATAAATTGGGTTGTTTGAGAAATACATTTTTTTTAGTTTATGGCGTCAATTTACTTCAGTAACTTATATAGGCGGAATCAAAAAGTTTAACAAGATCCTTGCAAAAAACTCCAAATGTAATTTGAATTTTAAACCAATTTGTGGATATCTTAATCAAAGTTGAATTCAATTGCTCAGTGTAATGAAATTTAATTTGAAAATAGTAAACTTACAATTTTCTTGATTCTAAGGAAATTATACTTCAAGGTGAACCTAAGTGCCTAGGTGCTGGTCAACCTGGTGGCACAAATTAGGCTAACTCGATTCAATGAGCCCAAGCTGGTTTGCCTAATAGGCACTTCGAATAATCTAGTATAGGTCGAGCTGAGGGGTTTTGCTAGAGTGCATCAGAACTCTGTGAAGGGAGGTTCAGTGGCGGGAGTGCTGCAACTGTCTATTGCGAGACGGCTGTGCTAGTGGGCACAAACAATAAGCCGTGCATGGGTTGTTGGGTGAAGTGAGCCCGCGTGTAGGACGCAGGTAGGGTCACGAAGTTGCACTCAAGTAGTGGCTGTGGAGCTACTCATGCTTGGGCTTGAGGATGCACACAATAACTGTAAGTGTCGGCAGAGGAACCGGAAGCACGACGAGGCCGCAATAATAATTGGTTAGGCGTGATGTTCGCTTCATTGCCTGGTGTCTAGTTGAGGTAGGCTTGGAGTCTTCACAAGGCAGATAGAATTTAAGAGTTGGTCAGATATTCAACTTGAAGTTGATGACAAATAGGGTGTTGTAGTGAAAAATTTGGGTTTTGTTTCTCACTAATAGGGTTGTTATTGATCCGATCTCGAGTCGCTTTAACCTTGGCTCAAGATTGAATTGGAAACTTTCGATTCGATCCAAAGAAAAAATGAGAAGAGCTTGATTTGATCTCGATTCGAACTAGGTTTGGCCCATTTGTTGTCGATTCAAGCTCTATCTGAGCCAAAGCCGAAAGACTTTTGATTATTTTTTTATCCTTTAGTCAAATCTTATGTATAAATGTAATTATTTATTCAGTTAGCTTAATATGTAATTATTCGTTTTGATCTAATGTTTAAATATAAAAATAAAAAATTAATTTATAATAAACATGATTTGTATAAATGTTATAAAGGAAATTTTAAAGAAGCCTCTCACTTAACTAAATTATATGTTAAATCTTATTGCATGTATATATATATAAATAATATCTTTTTATTTTTTTAATTGATCTAATTTTGAGCTGTCTCGATCCGATCTTATGTCAGCTCAAGATTGGATTGATAAAAATCTTGAGCCATAAAAATGGCTCATTATTTGAGTCGTTGCGGTTGAGTGGAGCTCGATTCGATCCAAATTTTGATTCAACTTTCGAGTGATCTTCGATGTTTGAGCGAAATTAATAGTGTTGCACTAAATAGTGTAGCTACATTGTTGAAGGGTTCTTATTGATGGTTTGCCCTACCTTTACTTTCACTGGGTTATTGATTCCTTCAGTGTTTTCTAAGTTTGCACTTGAACCCGAATTTTATCAAATCATGTACTTAGGATTTCAATTGCAGGCAGTCCTCTTATATAAAGACCTCATGATACTAACATTAGGGATTACTAATAAATGCAACAGGTAAAATTCCAAAATAAAATTAAGTAAATATGGTGGATCCTCATTTTTCTAGTCTAGCCCATATCTACAATTAAAGACCTCATGATACTAACATTAGGGATTACTAATAAATGCAACAGGTAAAATTCCAAAATAAAATTAGGTAAATATGGTGGATTCTAATTTTTCTAGTCTAGCTCATATCTACAATTAATCAATATTAATCAAATTTAGAATAATCAATCATATTCAATTTACATAGTATCCGTGTTGATCTTCTACCAAGGCAACACAATCTGATCCTATCGTCGAAAGTTGAAGCTGTCAAAAATTATATTGTTGTTGCATGTCCTTGATAACTCTTCCTAGATGGGAAGAGTTTGACCCTGCCAAGTGTGGGTTAACCAAGTCATATATCTCCTAATTTAGATATTATTGTTCTTTTGATAGCCATCGGATCTGAAATATTTGAAGTTGATGGTTTCCATGATTAACTCGTAAAATTTAAAATTTATATATTTGATCCAATTTAATTAAAATGTTAAATACTCTTAATTTGTAGATGTAATCATCTTAATTATTGTTTAATTAGAATTATATGTTTCACACACTTTATTGTATTAATTCACTATTAATTTTTTTTTTATGTCTTTATCAAAAAAACAAGAAAATTAGTGTTTGGCCTTGGTGCCTAGTGTCTTGTTAGAGAGGGGCACAGAGCTTGGTTGAGGTGGATGAAAGCCAAGACCAAGAGAATATTCGTCTTAAAAGAGGACGATGTGGTGGACTATAGAGATGGTACTGAGGGAAGGATATCGGTTCTTTTTTTTTCGCTAAATAGGATGACTACAATGTCAGAAGGATTGCCACCCATTGTCACTCTACCATTCCTATTACTAAGATATTGATTTCTTTGCTCAAATTTAGGGTTGCACTCAAACTCCAATTTATTTCTTGAGGATTACAATTATAGACAATCCCTTTATATAGAAACACATTGATATTGAAATTAGGAAATACAAATATATTCAATAAGTAAAATACATGGTCAAATTGGAATTATCAATCAAATGCAGTCTATACAAAATCTTTGAAGATATTCCATCAATTAAAACTATATGATCTCATCTCGACCATCAAAAGTGGAACGTGACCCCACCTTCAATTTAGGGAACAAGTCATGAGTTCTTTCCTTTGTGGGTGCAACTTGAGGAACTTATCCCCAATTCTCTCATTGAGGTTCGACCTGACACATCCTTTCCGGCGTTCTAGCCTCAACATATCAGGATCGATATATCCTCCTAATATGCTTCGCCCAGCAAATCCTTTTTGAGCTGGAAGCTTCTTCAATTGGGCTAACTCAAATCCCTCGTGCTAGATGCTTGAGCCATTGGACTAGCATGCATCCCTTGGGGGTTTGGTTGCGGTGTAGCAATTGTAAGGGGCCATCTCGTCACTGCCTTCACCGTCGCTTTACAAATCCTTGTTAGTATATGGATTTGTCCTAATGACTACACCAACACGTCATACAGACTAGAGCAGACAAATGGTTTTCTATTGATGTATCATCCACACCAATAGGATAATTGTCCCATAAGTTTCTCAAGCCCCGTGCTAAACAAGGGACTGCCAGTGGAAGCGAGTTTTCATCATTCTTCCCCCAATGATCTATTTGCCTGTCCTAATTGACACTAACTGTTTTATGTAGGTTGTCGAAGTGACAAACAACAATCTAGTCTACTCTTCCGTGAAGTGTAATCGAGTCACCTCTTTTGAGGTTTATTTATATCTAGCAGCTTCTTGACTGAAGCCATAAATCTACTAAGCCCCCTGTCCTATGATTCCCTCTCTAGTTCACCAAGTTGCCTAGTTCAGCCGACAATCACTGGCAGACTGCAAATACACGTAGCTCCATATCATCATCAGCATATCTGCATCCACTTGAGGATAACAGAGCTCTCAGGACTAGAAGAAGGGCTTTCGCTCTATCATAGCCCTGTCTTCCCTTGCATTCATTTTTCTCATTGGGCCTAACTTAACTGTAACACGAGAGAAAGCCTTGTACCTTTGAAAGTGAAGTATTTTCTGGCCCCATCATTGTTTTTCGGGGTTTCACAGTAAATTTTGATGCCTTTTGCCTTTAATTTTACTATTTCCCTTTCAATATCATCACCATCTACGCTTTAATGATGTTTATTTTGGATGGCAATCTCTAACTGGCAAGATTACCATCCTCTATTCCACTGTGTTCAGGAAACTGGATCAACAAAAACAAATTTTTTTTGTGTCCATATGTGAGACTGATAATCTATGAAAATCCTTGTTTTACTTTTTCCATTTTCAGAGACATCTATGGGAGGTATCTCCTTTTGTAAGGCCGTTGTAAGTTTATGATCAGCACTTTCTTTTTAAAAAATATGAACAGCACTTTTGCCTGAGTGAAACAACTTGGATTGTGTATTTTATTATATGGTTTAGTTTATGATCTAGGCTTTGAAACAATTGTGCTTTAACTGATTTGTTTGACCAGCTGGAATCACAAGGGGTTCAAGAAGGGAAAGACTACTAAGCAAATTTGTTGAAAATGAATGTGAAAAAATAGACAGGCTTATGGAATTATATATGCGGTAAGTTGGGAAAATTTTCTGCTGGTCTTTCTATGAATAGTTTTACATGTATCTGGTTTTCTACTGATTGTTTTTTACACTGTGGTTGTATAAACATATGACAAACTCTCTTATGCAGATATTCTAATAGAGTTAAGGCAGAGACTGAACGGCTGAATAAACTTGACATAGACGATTTAGAGGTACTCATCACATTTTGTTGTAGTATTACCAAGTGTTTACCCTTTGTAGGTAGTGTTTGGAATCTTTGGATAATATAATATTAGCTTTCTCTTGTTTTACTCAGATTGATGAAGAAGAGCGATATAATCGTAAACTAGAAGCTGGATTATACACTCTGCAAGTGAGTTTTTGTTTGTGGTGCCGCATACTTATAGGATGGTTTAATACATTCTTTGTGATATAACACTTTGGTTCAGGATTTCCCATTGACAGTTATCTGTTATGTCTTTACAGTTGATTGCCGTCATTCTTGGTCACTTGTGGTCTTCCGAGTAAGTTATCAACAATCTCGTACTCTCTATTTGTGTCCATATTAATCTTATTATGCTCTTCTGTCATGGACTTAGCTTTGTTTTGATTTTTGGAAACCATGCAATATAGGCATCAACGCATGAGAGCAAGAATAGAGCTACTACTTCGTCAACAAAAACTGGCAAAGGAGGATGTGAAGGATGTCCTTCAGGTTTGAATTCTTAAAACATGTTCCTTTGGTTTCGAATCATTATTTCATTCAGTTCTTTTATGTAATGGATGTCACTCTCATATGTTGGATATTGGAATAAATTTGTGTACTGTTTCCAGAGTGACACCGATCATTAATGTACAATGCATTATATACATAAGTTCATAGAGGGATTTCTCCAGACACATAGGTGTTTTTGAGTAAGCTGCTATTTCTATATACAGCGATAAGAATCTACGTCAACGGGGAATCAGTTGCTTTGATACACTATTTTAATTTGAAATAATTTGTAATAACAAAATCTCGTATTTTGTTATTACATCAATCAAGGTTCAGGTTTAAGTTTATACTTTTTTGCGTTGATTATGAAGGTTTTGATTAGATGCATTCAAGAAAAAGTATTTTGTATGTGTTTTTTGCATATGATGTTCTCCTTGTTAATAAGATTAGAGAGCATGCTAAGGTGAAGCTCGAGTTATAGAGAAACACATTAGAATTTAAAGATTTTCGTCTTAACAGATCAAAAATTAAATATATGGAGTGTAAATTAAGTAAAAAAAAATATTTGTGTTGGAGAGATGACAATTGATTATCAAGTTGTTAAGAAGAGCACACAGTTTAGATATCTTGGATCAATCATATAGGATAATAGTGAAATAAATGGTGTTATTAGCAGTATTAAAGCAGGATGGATAGAATGAGGGTATGCATTTGGCATATTGTATGATAGAAAAATTTTACTCAGACTTAAAGGTAAATTTTATAGAACATTTGTAAGGCCGGTGATGATATATGATGTTGAATGCTGGCCTACGAAGTAAAAACATACAAATAAGATAAATGTCGTATAAATGAGGATGTTAAGATGGATGAGCGGGTATATGTGAAAGGACAAGAGAAATGAATATATCTGTGAGAAGGCTGGAGTGGTTTCAATTGAAGATAAGCTTAGAGAGAGTTAACTTAGATGATTTAGATTTATAAGTTGTAGGTCATTAAAAGCTTCAGTAAGGAAAGTTGGAATATTAGATCTTGTCTATGTAAAAGAGGAAGATCAAAAAAGGCATGAGAAGAAACTATATGAAATGATCTTACATATTTGATGTTAACCGAAGATTTGTTATTTGATAGAGTGCAATAGAAATAAATGATTCATATAGATAATCCTATCTAGTGGGATTAAGGTACGGCTTAGTTTATTGTTGTAACAAAATCTAGTATGTTATTTTGTATGAAATGCAAAATATTAGCAAAATACTTATGAGGGTAAATAGCAAATTGGTCTCTTTAGATTGGATCTATGTGCAACAAGGTTTCTCGAATTTTTTGATTAACCAAATTGGTCCACGAGTTTAGGATGACATGCAAATAGGTCCTTCGGTATTATTAAAAGGCTTCAACGAAGGATATTTTTTAATAGTAATGAGCAAATTTGGTTTATTTGAAAATTAGATCAGAATTTTAAATGGAGATAATATCTAATCTAATTTAGTAATTAGAAAAAATGTCTAACATTGGGTGATTTAATTAATGTCAAAGGACCTATTTGCTTTAGCTCAAACTTGAGGATCAATTTAGTTACTTTAGAGAGTAAAGGGACCCGGTAGCATATAAGTCCAAACTGGAGGGCAGGGCCTTGTTTGGCATGAAGCCAAAAATGGGCAAAAAAATATCTTAATAATATTTTAAATTTATTATAAATTTAATAATTTTATTTCACATCCAACATAAATTTCAACCTTAAAAATCAACTTTATTTCACATCCAACACAAATTCCAACCTTAAAATCAACTTTATATCACATCCTACACACCTCTCAATATTAAAATAAATTTCTTTCCCATCAACTCTATAAAATAAAATATTTTCTCTTTCCTTACCCAAATTCATCCTCCAACCAAACAAGCCATTGTTGTTAACCCTACATGTAAAATATGTGAGCTTTGGTGAAAGTAGTTTATCTGGTCAAACACCGTGTTGCAGGAATATAATGATAACATTGGTGATCTGGATGGACCGGAAGAGAAGGATCGAGCACAAGGGAGGATACAAAAATTCATTGCATCATTATCAGATCACTAATCTTATTTCACCTCGGCGTCGATACATATTTTACCTTTCTTGGCGAGAGGACGATAGTTGCATGAAGCTTCTTATGTCACAAAGCAGAGGCTGCCGGGTGAACGCAGATTCTTCTCAAACAAATCCAGATTTTCATCTAGGATTTGCAAGGTAACTTGCCTGCCTCATGGAGAATAATGTCAGAACTTCTTGTAATTAATCCCAAGTTATTAAGTTCCATTATCTCAGATGTCTTTGGAAGAGTGGAAGTTGACTGCAGTGGATTGAAATATGAGGAAATTTACGACTTGCTTATGAATCTGTGGCTCATCGTTAACTTGTTAGTGAAATGATCGACATATGTATTATTCGTGAAATTAAACCGAGCATGTGCCATGCTTCAAGGTTAGTGTAATGTAACTATGACTTGCATATGTTAAAGGATACTTAGAGCAGTTTTGCTTTTCTGTAATGTATATTATAATGATGTGTGCAATTACATTACGGTTCTCAATGATGCGTTAAAAAACCTGTTTTGTTCTTGGCGATGCACGAGGAAGAAGAAACAATTCCATTACACTTATGTGTGTACTTCATATTGAGATCCTTGATGTCGTACTCTATTTCATATAAAAAGTGTGAATCATTTCACATGGGTACTTTTCCATTAGATTTATTTTCACATGGGTTCGTGAGGTTTCTTTATGTAGTTTGAAAAGAATGATTTTGGTGGTTTTTATCATTTTATCTTCCACGTGAGAACTTTAATTGTGTTCTCAGCAGCACAAAATATTCGTCACCTATTCTTCGCATCTTTCTCTATCTCTATGGGTCTTGTAGGCAGATTTAGTTTCAAAATATGTGAAATCCTAGAATTGGATTCAAACTTTGATGATTTCTTCGGATAAGTGGAGCAGTTTTGCGTAAAATTATGTTGTAGACGGTATCGGTTTTACAGCTTTAAGATGACTCGAATGTTTCTGTAAGGCGGTTTCACGCGATCATTAAAGCATGGATTCCCTTAAGTGAATCTTGTTCGAAAGGATGAAGCTAATTCATTTTGCCTACCAAATAGTCCCCATAGTTTCCTCATCTAGGTGGGTATTTTAGAGCAATTCAAATAATGTAGACCTATAAAATATGGGATCTCATTTTAGGAACTTATATGTAATTTATCCAACTTAATTTGTCTCTAGATTCCCCTATAGGATATGATTCATACGAATGACCAGAAATAAATTTACAAGTAAATAATCCAAAAAAATATTAGTGACGATATTTAATATTATAAATTTCAATTTAATTTCTAAAAAATATCTGATTCTAAGATGCATAATAATAGTTCGTGATGCCTTTGACTTCTTTGGCTTTTTAATCATATAAATGCAAATTAGTTTGACTCTTCAACTAGTTGACCATGAGCGAAGGTCAAATCCACGTGGCTCCCCACGCATGTGAAAATAAATCAACTTTTAACTTCACATTAAAAATTAAAGAATTTTATCAAAAATAAAAATAAAAAAAAAAATTTGTGGCGTGGGCTTCCCACATTAAATTGTGTCACGCTCTTGCCGTCTCATTACGATGACTTCAGGAATATTCAGGAAGTTCACGAGGTGGCTGAGAAATATAATTATGCAAACTTTCGTGAAAAATATTATGTAGATCTAATAGTTAACTCATAAATTGACTCGTTATAATGGCTAACATGAAGAAATATTTTTGATGTATTGTGCGATAGATATATTTCATCCGCACTTAAAATTTATAAAACTGTAATAAGACCAACGATGATATATGATGCTGAATACTGACCTGTATAGAGAATATATAAATAAAATAAGTGTTGTAAAAATAAAAATATTATGATGGATTTAAGGATGTACACAAAATGATAAAATAAATATCAACGAAAAAGTTAATGTTGCACTAATTGAGGATTAATTAAGAGAAAGTCTGTTTAGATGATTTAAACATATAAATCGTAGCTCGATTGAAGCTCCGATCAGAAAATTCGAGTTATTGGATTTTGCCCATATTCAAAGAGGAAGAGGGAGACTAAAGAAGATATGACAAAAAACTGTAAGGAGTGATTTTACTCATTTAAATCTAGATAAGAATTTGTTAATTAATATAGCATAATGAAAATAAAAGATTCATGTAGTTGACCTCACCTAGTGAGATTAAAGCTCGATGGTGGTGATTGTAAAAATGAAAAATTCATATATTTTTGAGAAAGAATAATTTTAGTCAGGGATAAACACAGAGACAGTCAATCTAGATAGTTTGAATATATAAATTATAAGTCGATAAAAATTTTAGTAAGAAGAATTATTTTATTAGATTTTTCTCATATAAAATGAGTAAAATGATGAGCACAAAATATATGATAAGAAATAATAAAAAGATAATCTTACGTATTTAAAATTAAATTAAAAATTATTTAATATAGAAATAAATAATTTATATATATAGCTGATCTCATATAATCAGATAAAATTTTTATTAACATTGTTTTTTTAATTGAATTAAGTTGCAAAAATAATACTTTACACTTAATTGACTGTTTATATATTATAAATCTGACATATATATATATATATATGTACAAATTAATATTGAGTTGATGTTAAATTATGAAATAATTTGAGTTAAACTCAATGCTGTTTCCTAAGGGTGTTAATATGGATGAAAAATCAATCGAAAGTTGAATCAATTTTAAATCCAGTCAATCTAAACGAGCCGACTAACGAGCCAAAAATTTGGCTCGGTAATAATTTCAAGCCGATTTTGAGCCGGGTAGACTTGACTCGATCCAGTTCGAAATCGGCTCGAATTAAAATACATGTTATACATATACATATAATATATGTATATAATATATATATATTATAAACCGAACAGATATGGAGCCGAATCTAGTCGAGGCTACCCGGCTCAAGATAGGCTGAAAAAAAATTAAGATTTTATTATTTCGAGCAGATTGAAAATGATTCAAAATCGGCTCAAAGTCAATTGGAATCGACTCGAGCCTGCTCGAAGTCAAACACAATCGACTTTGAGCCGCTTTCATGTCGATCGAAATGTGATCGATCCGATTTAGAGCTAGTATTGACTCGACTCGAAATCGGATAGATAACAGCCCTACTGTTTCCCCATCCAAGAAGCAAACTTCTAGTTCTAGCGGACTTGTGGGAAAAATTATTGGGTTCGAACGGCACATCGTTCGGACGCTCAATCAGAAATCGCCATGTGTGCTTGGACCCCACACATAGCTTCCTCTTATTGGGTTTTGAACGGTGCGCTGTTCGAACTCAATAACTTCTCGACTTGTGGAGGCGATCCATTAATCCCTCCCATTCTCCGCTCCTTCGCTTCACGTGCTTTCCTTAATATCCATGAACACCTCTCTCTCTCTCTCTCTCTCTCTCTCTCTCTCTCTCTCTCTCTCTCTCTCTCTTTCTCTCCGTCTATATATTTATGTTCCACAGCCATGGAGATCTCACCAAGCAGCGGTTCCCGATCGAGCAATGGAGAAGGAAGAGGAGAACCAGCAGGACTGCTCAGATGATGTCGAGGCGGCGATGGACGGGATGGAGGACGCGGTGGAAGAAGAGGAGGAGGAGGAGGAGGAGGGGGAGATGGCGGAAGCGCCGGCCGATCACTCTGCATACGAGCGGATAGAGATGACAGCGGCGGTGGTGGCGTGGATGCCGGCGGCCGAGCTCTTTCTGGCGACCCACCTCATGCTCGGAAGCCGAGATTTCGAGTTCATGATTCCCGGCCACGAACACCATGCATATTACTGGCGCCGAGTCGCCGTTCTCCGGCGGCGGCCCCGCCGTCTCTACGGCTATTGATGCCGGAGCTACGCCGAGCTGAGTCGAGCCAGCTCGAATTCAAAATTGATTTGAGCTCGAATCGATCTATAAATGAAAAAAAAAACTCTAACTCGGATTGCTCTACGCTTAAATTCAAAATTTGCTTCACATTTACTTATGAATTTACAATTGGTTTCAAATTATAATTTTTTTCGATGTTTTCTTGTGTGAAATTAAATTAAAAAAAAAAACTATGCAGCTCTATTAACTGACTCATTATAGTTTAAGACTTTAATTCATTGAATTATCTAGTACTAATTTAATAATTTATTTATTAAATAATCCAATAGATTAAAGCTTTAAATTTTGATGAGTCAATTTATGAGTCAAGAACGTGCAGCAAATCTTAATTTCAAATAAATCTTTTCTTTTTGACTCACAACCTACCCTATTGATTGAGCCGCCCTAATTACGTATAAATGGATCAGGTTGGAGTCACCAATGACGTTTTTTATTTAAAATTTGACTTATTTATGTAATTTATTTCTAATTCACAGACCCATACAGTCTGGATGATAAATATTTCAATAAAATATTTAATTTATTTATTCATTAATTTTGATGTTATTCATGTGAACTATCTAAATTGTTGAAATTCAAGCTCTATTTAGTATTATTGTGTTGTATAAAAAAGTATTATAACGTATAACTGTGTTAAAAGTGTAGTTGAATAAAATTATTTTATGTATTCAGCAAATTACAGATAAAAACTACGGACAAAAGCTAAATTCAAAATTTTAACGAAATTCGATATTTAAATAAAATTATCATTATTATGTTATGTTATAATAAAATAACTATATGTATAATTTAATATTTACTATACATATTACTTCTTACATGATAGATATTATAAATTATATTATTAATATATAAATATTTATTTTATTCAAAATAAATTATTTTTATAATATATTACCATAATATATGATTATATAATTTTATTTATATAATATAATATAACATACATTCATAATAATTATATTATTTATATTATATATTTATTATATTATTATCACATAATTATTAAAATTTAATTTTTGAAGATATTTATGTCATTAATTAGTTATAGTAAAAAAAAATTTAAATAGTTTTTTTATTTTTATTTTTTACTTTTTTTTAAGTTAAAATATTCTAAAAGTTGTTTTGTTAAAGATAACTTTTTATTTTTAGTTATAAAAAAAATATTTTTTGATTAAATTTTTTTTTCAAACACAACTTTAATACGAAGAAATTTAAATTTTAAATTAACTACAACTTTTTAGGTTTTTTTTATTTCATTTTATCTTGACTTAATTTTATATATTTATATTATATATATATACACGTGAGAAATCCCAAAAGTGTGAACATTAATTCTCGAATGTAAGCAGAAGAAATAATAATTAAAAAATAAAATCAGTTTAGGTATAAGCGGCGACGATGATCTGCTTCATCATCATCATCATCATCATCATCATCGATAGAATACGATCAGGCGGAGGGCCGGCGGAGGATCCGGCACTGCTCGGAGACCTTGCGGCGGAGGTAGTAGGCGTGGTGGGGGTGATCCGGCGCGAGGAAACCCCAGCGCTGGCGGTTCTTCGTGATCTTCAGCAGCCGCAGCAGGATCGCCTCCGACAGGTCGCCGTCGCCGGCCACGAACTTCGCCACGCGGTCGATCCGATCCCGCTCCTCTGCCGCCGGCCGCTGCTCCCGCATCACGTAATGGTCGTCCGCCGCCCGCTCCGGCCCGCTCGACACGCACACCCGCTCCATCGTAGAACAGCGTACGTGCTTCTCCCTTGAGCTATCTCGATCTTCTTCTTCCTGATCTCGAGAACCTCTTCAGGAGTTGAGCAATGGTGTTAGGGTAGATTTGGGAGGTAGATCTAGGCGACGTTTTCTGGTTGGGATTCACCAAAGGAGGGAAGAGGAGAAAGGTCGGTAGAATTCTGCTAGGGTTATTCTCTCCTTCCACGCGTTACAAAATGGTTAATTATTTTTTTTAATATTATTTATTTTTAAGGGGTAACATTTAATCTGAGTCTCACCTATTTAGAAATTATTTTAAGTCAGTCCTTTGGTCAAGTTTTGGCATTAAATTTTATTTTCTTAAGAATGGTAAATAACAACTAGTGCCTTCAGTTTACCTTCATGTGAAATTGGGTTCATATTCTTTAAAAATAGTAGGTAAGTTCTTCTATAACTAAAGATTCAGATACACATTTGCACAATCTTGAGGACCACTTAGTAAAGACTTAGTTGCACATTAAAACAAATTAGAGGGACCCGGTTACAATTTATCCATTTATCTATGAAATTTGCTTAAGTATTTAATTAATCGTCTAATTTAACGGAAAAAGACCTACGTGAAATAATTTCTTAACAGAGGAACCCAGATTTATGTGAAATAAGGAATGTACCTTAAGAGCCCTGCCTTTTTTAAAATTAGTTTGCATTCTTTTTCAAGTATTAACTGTAGGTGGCAATTATTTGTTGGTCTCCACAGTTTTAAGTTTTTTTTTCATATTGGTCCATGCATGTTCTGCCATTTCAGTTTGTGAGGGTAGGATGAGTTTCTTTTTATATTTAGAGATGCTCTTCTTTCTATTTGTTATTTCTGAATTGCTCATTAGATCGAATTATCCTTGGTCGTTGCCAGGGGAATGAGATCTTTGTTAATCATGAATTGTGCACAGATGAGCTTAATTTGGAAAGGAAGAGATATTTCTTTCTTTTCTTTTATTTTAACCGTTCTATGTGTGCACCTCTGCTAGACGAAGACTCTCGACCTTCACTCGTGCATGGAGCGTAGATGTCGGTTGAGATTTCTTTTGATTTTATATTCTCTTCTTCTCCCCTTAATCTGCTCTGGCTTGACAGAGTTCTCTTAGCCTCCATTGGTTTCCTGTGGAGCAAGCTCGTTTTCTAATGGTTACATTTGAGTACAACTTCACTTCAATAGCTCCTACGTTGTCCTCTTCCTCTTTGGGCCCGAGCCCTGAGGAAATTAGCTCCATCACTTCAGCTCTTCCGGCAGTTTCCTGGAACTCAGCTTGGAGCTGGGCTTCTGTAAGTGTTTTATGAGAAAATCTGACTGCTACATTGATTTAGTCTAACAAAATCCGAGTCCAGTGGGACTTGCTGGCCCTCTTTGTTTTCATTTCCTGGGCCTAAATGCAGAGCCCACAATAGGCTCCCACAGCTTCATCCTCAAGGTGATCCTTCAAAAAATATTGGGCCTAATTTTTTATCATCAGCAACACTGCGCCTTGGGAAGACTGGACAAAAGTGACAACCACGAGGAACTTGCACAACCAGGTCTCCTGCACAACCGGATCTCAATTTAAAATTAGGCCCTGTGGGTAGAGAAATTATTGGGTGCGGAGGCACCCAATTGGAGCCCGCCACCTGCATAGGCGGCCCCCACCTCGACTGTGCCGCCACAGTGTTAACAGCATTTTTTACTTCGTTTCTCGTATATGTGACAATGATAGACCTATATGTAGCAAACGGAGGCTTGTAAAGCCAATATATGCCTATACTAAGCAAAAGTATGCCTATATAAAACGAATATCAACTAAAACGTTGCAAAAATGTCATAAGTTGCAAATTTTGCTTCATATAGACCTACTTTTGCAACTTATAAAATATGTAGAATAGTGAAAAAAAATATGTAAAATAGTGAGAAAAATGCTACTAACGCCACGTGATTGCGGTGGGGAATGCTTGCACAGGTGGCAGGCACCTATTGGGTGCCGAACATCCCATGTATTGGGATGTCCCCACTCTATAATTTCTCCTGTAGGTAGGCTTTCTTCAACCCAAATTTTCTTTGAATTTTTAAATGGGGTTTCCACATTTTCGTCCTCTGCTCCCTAAGGTCAATTTTCTGTCTGGGACATGGTTTATGCTTGGTGATGATATCTACATGCACACCATCCAAAGTGCCAGTAGAAGTGTGCGTGGGTCAGTTTAGTTTGATTATGCACCCATCATGTATTTGATCAAAGTCAAGTTGGTTCCATTGTATTTGTATGTGGAATTGAATTTGACACATGTACCCATGGTCTCGACATAGACTAGAACTATTGGTGTTGGTCGGGCTTGGGTCCAATGAATAATCTTTAATTTGAGAGATAAATCTTCTAATAAGTTATTTCTTATAAGATTGTAATCATCTAATGAATAATCTGAATAATTTAGACTCAAACAATGAATAACCCGAACTAACAACTTTACAATTTGTGAATAACCAGAAATAGACTCAGGTTTTCATCAAAAAATAAAAAAGAACTAAGGTTATTTATTGTAATCATCCAATGAGAGATTGTATAAAAAAGACAATAATCTGTGAAATGCTTAGTTCTGAACAATTGTTTTCTCATTCAATGAAAAGATATTAGAATCTAATTGTAAATAAATTAAATTAGGATGATTGATGAAAATTACTTTAGGATTTTGTATTTTATTGCTTATCAAAATTGAGTAAGTTCAGTTCTACTAGACCCATAAATTAGACTCAAAAACTGAACCATATCATTTGTTCTGAATATTTTAAGAATTGGAACCAACCCAAATCAATTTATTGTTTATAACATAAAATATAATTAAGATTTTTTTAAAAAAAAGTGGACAAGTAATATCTAAGATTTAGAATATGTGTAATATGATATTTTGAAGGTAGTTTACAAGTAAAATTTCTTTTATAAATTAAATTATTATAACCTAATTTCTCTTTTATGTAAATAATTATAAAATATAGCAATCTAATTTTGTAACGATTATAATATAATTTCATCAAGTTTTAAAAATAATAATTTATTAAAAAAACAATAAATAGCTTAAAAAATAGAACAAGAGACAATTATACTTAAAAGTAGAGCAATAAAAAAACTTGAAAATTTCTTGAATTTGGGTTCGACTCGGACTAGACTCGAACGATTTTGAATCGAGTTACGAGCCATAGCTCAACCTTGAGTGTAATTTTGAGTTGGTTAAAATTTAGTGTAAATTGCATCCGAATTCTTGAGGCCAGAAAGATATTGCAAATTAGTATCAACTTTTTAAAAACCTTTAATTTAGGTTTTTGAGGTTGTAAAAATATCATCATTTGGTCCCATTTAAGACATAATTGTTAATTTATTACTATTATGCTGTAAAATTATTCCCAATTATTAATTTTTTGGCTTTTTATAATACAATTTTGAAATATTAACATTTATATTTTTAGGTTTAAATTTTTTGAGTAAAGAAAGTAAGACAGGAGAAGTTAAATTTTAAATATTTTGTTAAAATTTTAAAGAAAGGTGAGAGTGGAGAGGTATAATAATTATATAAAATGCATAAATTATTCAAGCTAGTTAAAAAATATCATATTTATCATTTTTCATCAGGAAAAATAGCAAAAAAATGCAAAATTGTGAAAAAGAAATCAAAACTGCAACACTTTCACAATTGTAGGTATCAAAATCGCGATATTTCAAAAGTTGAGACCAATTTGCAATTCTCTCTTAACCACAGGTGTTTGGATGCAATTTGCCCGAAAATTTATTTGATTTCTATTTGATTTTTATGCTGATTTGAGCTACATTATATGAAACACATTTTTTTATTATAGATACTTATAATTATAACTAAATATATACATTGACTTTATATCATGCATAGATAGTGAATATCAATGACTAGTAATAAAAAAATTCAAATATGAATGCTTGTATATGCATGAAGATTTAAAATTAAATCAAAATCATTTTCAGCCTGCCAATCTATTGGCACTATAAATCTAATATGTAATGATAGCAATGGTTAATATTATTTTATAGCAAGTGCTGGGCCGGCCATATATGGCAAAGAATAGTTAGAAATAGCAACCTAGGATGCTTATGTAACTTCAATCTTTGGTAGCTTGTGCCTGGTGTTGGGATCTAAACAATTGTTTATTAGTGTTTTGATTTGATGATGATTGTATTTTTGGGTGAACTATATTCTGGCCCCGAGGTGTTGGCAAATTTAAAAATGTTTCACCTTGGTGTCAGTATCCTAACCTAGCACTTGAGCTTGATGCAACGGATCATTGAGTCGAAAGGGCTTAGCACCAGGTGAATTGACAGATATATGCTACTAGTTTAACATATTTTTGAACAAAGTTAAGAGAATAACACTGTTCTAATTTGAGTTAAAGAGAATAACAAAAGATTCATTAAACACCAAGTTGTCGCAATAACTAGCAATAACATGTAGACTTGTCTATCATAAGTAGAGAACCAAATTCCAGCTTATACAACACTAAAGTGCTCCCAAAATTTATACAACTAGACTATCAAAAGTATAAGATAATAATAACACAAGGTAAACTCCAGCTAAGCAATACTACTCGTTTGCTTTTTCCTTGATGTGACCTTCTGTTGCTAATAATACATGACAAAATACATTAGTTGTCTGGCCCCAAGTTGAGCAGACACTAGTACTAAAAAGCTAAATAAAATATTTACAAGCAGGCATATGATCTTAGTTTTATCACAGATAATGTCAATAAACAATAAATAAAACAAATAATGATAACCAATTGTTCTATCAAAAAAATAATAATAACTAGGTGTAATGCATATGAATGCAACTCTAAAGAACATGAGTAAGTTCTATTTTAATTCTGCTCATTGTTTTTACACAATATGGTTCTAGTTTCTTAATTTACAACTCAACTCATTTTTCACACTTTGGAGGCTAACACCTCCCTTGAACATTGTCTTCTGAGATTAGTATCAAGGATCTTGTCTATTATAGCCCTTAATGATAATTTGGAGATTGTCACCGTCCTCATGAACAGTTAAAAACTGTCACTGTATCCCGTCACTTTAATCATAATCTGCTTAACCTAAAGCAGGGATGAAAAAACCTCATTTAAAATCTATTATTGTACTTCAAAAGATAACATTATTCCTTAATGTATTTCTCTTTTGCCTTGCAAGCCTTTTCGCTTGCTTAGCCTTTCTCTTCTTTTAGCTATAAAATCTTACTCTCAATTCTTTATTTGCATCACTTGGCCTCATATGCTTAATGCCATTTCCATTAAAATTCGTGATCATACATTATATTTATGCTTTATAAGCAATATCAATGTATACAAAAAGGTCCATTCTGTATATCATAGACATCATTTTGTAAGAACATTGTTTTAACATTTTTAAGCACAAGATATACTATGTATTGTTATATCATTTATTTAGATTCACTTATTGAATGTAAGAACACCCCAGGATTCAAGTACAACAAGCCATAATCAAGACAAAAACAATGTTGTATAGCATCAAGCCTCAATCTTTAGTCACTAATTCCACATGTTTACAATTTACACAATTTTTGTTATAGATAATCAAGTGAACTACTTATCTATTGAGTTTCATATTCACTTGAGCTTGTTGAGTTAACTCTCCTCTTAACAGAAGGTGTCATTATTGTCCACTGGGACAGATTTTTTTTCCAGAGTTTAGACAAATAAAACATATGTTTATTGGCCTAATTAAGGCAAACCTTAAACATAGAAGTTGTAGGGAATCAAGCCCTCTAACAACTGGAAAAATCTCAGGTCAAGAGTATTTCATTTGGCAGTGAAACTTTGCCATCGAGTTAAATTCTGTTAATAACGTTTACATGTTAGGAGAATATTCTATCATTATTACATTTGTATACCATTAATTATACATATTTGGTAAAAAAATCTATTTAAGAATCATGATACATTCTAGGCTTTCTAGCTGACAAAATCTTTGGTTGTCCACCACCACAATCATGATGCCCTGTCTACACTCCTATGTCAGAAATTCAAGAGAGCTCTGGCATGGTGCGAGACTTTAGAAATGGAGGTGGGTGGGGGAGGGGAGGAAGATCTGGAATAGAAGCTGCTGGGGCAGCGAGAAGTCAATCTTTTCAAAAGTTATTTTTTGGATCTCTTACAGAAATTCCTTGTTAATTATAGTACCAAAAAATAATCAACTTTGGTAGAAGTCATTTTGTAGGAATATGACATTGTCTTACAAACTTATATAATTTTATTCTTGAAATTTATTTTATATTGCATGTAGTGTGTTGACGCAAAAGTTTGTCATGACGAAATAGAAACTAAGATCTTAAGTAGGGTCAGAGAGTCATTTTTAAGGTCGAATAACACTACGATTAGTAGGGTAAGAACTAAAGAGAAATTCATGGCATAAGAATACAATAGGGTTCACAAGAAGAAGAAACAATTACAATGAATGATCCAAATAACTAGCAATATGGAGTGGAAACCAATGTAATTGCTGCCAAGGATTGCATGAGTCACTATGAGAGAATGAAGAGAGCAAAGAAGCTTGACCAAGTATTATAGAATTTAAGACCTCACTCGTCCCTTGTTGCTTTGCAATGTAGAGTATATATATATGAGAGAAGCTACCACGTAATGATATAGGATTGCTCGTGTCTGAGTGTCCACTGGTCCCTATAAGATTTTTATTCCACAGGGTAAAGGATGATCACAATGTCGACTAGATTATAAGGGTATTGTATCATGCTTGGAGATGGAGTAAATTAAGAAGAATGCTGTTTGGAAGATGCTTGTTCAGATCTTCTTTTTGTCTAAGTAGGGACAATTTGTTCGTTGTTGTCAGCCTGTGGGTCCTTATAAAATGGACAGCTAAGATTGAGCGGGTTAGTTTTGGTGTGTCTTCTGAATATATCAGAGATATAAATGAATATATAAAGATTAGGATATAAATATGTAATTAAGAAAGGTTTTGGTGGCATTTATCCCATTTCTTTTTGTTCTAAAAGTGAAATGCTAGTTATGTATTCTTATGAACTTCAAAACACATTAAAGATGATATTCTGATTGAATTCAGCAATTGAAGTGGGACATGCCCAATTGTAAACATTTCCAAATAGTTTATTTCCAGATCAAAAGCTTACAAATTTGAATGGCTCTTCTCATATTGGTGAAGGGTTAGATGCAGTATATATATATATATATTTATTTATGACTAGTAATTGAATTCAGTTCTCGGATCTACGGAAGAAATCTTGAAAGCCCCACTTTGTATCCAGTTAACTTGACATCTTCCTGCACCTGCCTCCTGAACTCCTTGAAAGTGAACTTCTTATAGAGGGAAGTCTCCCTGCAGCTCCCTATAATGGAGTCATATGAAGGGCAAAGGAAATAAGCTATGGAGTATCTCTCCACCTTCCTATTTGTTATTACCTTGTGCTTCACACTTTTGTATACATCGTTGCTCCAAGCCTGCCCAGAAAACTGAGTGTTAGTCTGTGCCAATTCCGTATGTTTTTACACAAATAGCTTTGGGAAATAGAATAGCACTCCTCAGGAGTACTACACCATACTGCTCAGAAATTTGTGTTTTTCAAAGTATAAGGTCCTCTATATATAACAGTGGTTAGCAAAACCACTCTATACAAAATAATATCCCAAACTGATTTTTCCTACTTTAAAAATCAGGTTTTATCCTAATTAAAAAGTTGAGGGTTGTGGCTTCTGCGCTAAACCTCAAGTTAATAATTAGGCTTCACAGTCTAGATCGTTGGGGTTATCCCTCCTTATAGGAGAGTTAAAGAGGGTGTTCATCTACTTGAATGATTTTAGGAATGAGTACCAAAAAAGCCAACCAGGAGTTGTTTGAGATGAAGGCTTATGAAAAGATGTGAACTCAAAACATGTGGCCTTGGTTATTATCATCAAAGGAGGTGGTTTTCAGGATGGTTACTAGCATGAAGATGAAGATAAAGACAAAGACAAAGTCTTTCATTGAAAAAAGCATTGACATTCCAAATTGTTGGGGTTATCCCTCCTTACGGGAGAGTTAAGGAGGGTGTTCATCTCCTTGAATGATTTTAGCAATGAGTCTTATAAATGCCGAGTAGGAGTTATTCGAGATGAAGGCTCATGAAAAGATGACAAATCGGAAAAGGTGACATTGGAATAAGTTCTTCAATCAGTGTTATCATCAAAGGAGGTGGTCGTCAGGATGGTCACCCGCATGAAGACAAAGATAAAGACAATGACCTTTATCAAAGAAAAACGTTCTACAATGATGATGGAAGCCAAACACAAGTGTTCTTTGATGAAGGTGATCCTCGAAGGACTTCCTCGAGAAATGGTTCCTAAGAAGAAGCTACTTATTAGTCAAATTCTTCTAGAAGAGTATTCTTTGGAAGAACCAGTGAATCATTCTCTGATAGGTTACTATGCGAAAATGGACATGTGTGATAGTGACACTAGCTAAGCTTTTTCTTATCATTTCCTATCTCAGGTAGCAATGCTTTGATAATAGCTAAGTTCTTCTGAGAAGGGTGGCGGGAATGTGGATCGACATCGTGATTTTCAATGTGCACTATCACCAATGGGAGTCGAGTGCATGTAGCAAACTTTGAGAGAGTTGTAAGGGGGAATCAAACCTTGTTATTCACTTATGTTTTACTAGAATCTAGTTTTTAGTGAATTAGCATCTGTCCTATCCCTCCTTTTGTTCATTGTGTATTCAGTTATGCACTATTTTTGTCTTCTCAAAGTTTTAGCTCTTCTTGAAGGCTATTTGTCGAAAAGTTTTTTCTGGACGACCACCTCACCTGAGAAAATAAACCATGTCATATTATGCTAAGTTGTTAAAGCCACCTCACCTGAGAAAATAAACCATATCATATTATGCTAAGTTGTTAAAGCCTTTTTGAAGACATAAAGCCTGCAAAGGTCATGATAGTGAGCTTGAGTCACAACAATTAGGAGCTTCTAGAAGCATCATATGGTTAATGTCATTGACCTGTTTTCTATGACACGAACTTGAGGGCCCATTTGAGAAGAAGACGGTCAGATACAAAATTTTCTTGATCAAGAGGCTTGTAAGTCTAAAGTTCAAGGAGTGACCTTCAATTCCTGAGCACCTTAAGGAAGTGCTGAGCATCATCAATTAACTCTTTGCCATGAAGATGGACCACTATAAAGAGCTTTACACCATGTTGCTGCTAAGTTCTTATTAGATAACTTGAAGAAAATGGTTGTATCCCTCAGCAACTCGGCACCATTTGGCATAGTTATGATTAACCTCGTCATTATCACCTTGCTAAATGAAGAGACAAGAAAGAAATAAGCAAGAACTTCAAATAGCGAGTCTCTATTTGCTGAAATGCAGAGAACCCGAACAAAGGAGAAATCCTATAAGTGCCACAAGTCCTGAGGAAAGTACTCGATGAAGAAGGTTCTAAAGTGCTTTTACTATGATAAACTAGGTCCTATGAAGAATGGTTCGGCCACTTGAACCCTTCTTATGACATGGAGCAGTAGGAGCTGATCCTTCCATCCGCTAAAGGAAGAAGAGGGTGAAAAGGAGAATGGTCACGAAGTGTGAAAATCTTTTTTCCTTGCTATCTACCTAGATGAATAATTGTTATTTATTAATAATTAATTCTACTTTAGTGGAAACTAGTAGTTGACATATTGCCATTGGTGGGTTAGAATTCTCTCACGTTAAGGTTTGCTTCAGTAAGTTCTTTGGCTTGCAGTGTTTTTGTCTTTTAGTCTGAGAGGGGATTTTCTTATCTTTTCTCAAAGGCCGTAGTTGAAAAGTTTTATTCGACATCCACCCCACCCACAACAATACAGGCAGCTTAAAATAATCTTATGTGCGCTGTTAATTCTAGTATCTATTCTAGCTTCTGGGTATGGATTGACGGAATCTATGCATTATTAAAATGATGGGTCAATGAAAAATATGACTGTAAGTCTAAATGATGTGACAAGCCACTACATTTCAATAAAATACAATGCTGGCCGTCCATCACTTTCAAAGAGATATGAAAACCATTAGCTATGTACTTGTGTGGATGCTGTTTGTAATCATGTTAATGTTCACCATATACATTGAGAATAAAAAGGAAGTTAAATCACCTGAAAGAGATCTCCAATATTGACTATGAGAGCATCCGGATTCGGCCTGACAGCAATCCATTTGGAATCCTTAATCAGCTGCAGGCCGCCGACGTGATCCTGGTGGAGGATAGTGAGGAAGTCACTGTCGGTATGCGGCACGAGCCCGAAAGTCGCCGGTGGGAAGGGGCATGGTGGGTAGCGGTTCAGCCGGAGAAAGCAGGTGCTCTCATTGCAGTTTTCTGCAAAGCAGTCCCCATTGCTCCCCATATTCTCAGCCAGAGCACAGGCCAGCACTTTAGCCAGCTCTGACATGGCTCCTGCAACCTTCTGCATAACCTCCCTGGAAGCACCAATTAGTTTGAGTGGATTTAATTGGCTCTATGGAGGGAAACTGGTAAAAGCATTTATTTCTTCTTTTAATACCTGATAAGCTTAGACATAAATATATGAGAATTAAATAAGGTAGCTGTGACAGCTATTAAGATAAGATTTCTTGTTTAATTTTAATATATTCAACTTAATTTTTCAATGAAAAATTAAGTTTCGTTGTTTTAAATCCTGCATAACGCCTAACCTCAGAAATGAAATCTCTGTTCTCCAACATCCCGATTCAGTGGATTAAAAAATGACTAGGATTGAAATATGAATCGGTTTGGTAATAGCTTAAGTGCCTGATTGATAGTAGATTCACTTTCAGAATAAGTAGAAATGTAAAATAGGCCTTGAAGGTGAGTTTAGATAAGTGAAGTGGTGTTGCTTGAAACTATGTTGTACATGATTTCGATTTTATTGCCTTAAAATAGCTTGAAGCTAACTTCATGTGATGGCAAAAATGTGTTTGGCAGATTCACTTAAATGAATCGGTTTCGAAAGAGTAGAAGCTGGCTACTAAAGTGGCTCTAAATTATTCAGGTATAAGCTGCTCAACTTAACCCATCTCCTAGATAGCTTAAAGTTAAATTGCTTGACTCACAATCTAAGCAACTTAAGGTGCTGCATAAATTTAGAAAGAACTCGTGAAAAACATTTAGATGAGAAAAAGATTAGCGACTTAACTTGCATACAAAATCTGTTTAGCTGTATTAACGACTTAAGATAGCTTAAAATTTGAGTTAAGCAGCGTAACGTTGGGTTATATTTATGTCTACATCAACAAGAAAGATATGCAACCTCAATGAGCTGAATTCATCCTCATTGCAGCTGTTGCTCTCTGAAAGATTGGAAAGGGGTACATGAAAGGCTTCGGACCAGGAGAACTGATCAAGGGAGGTAGCAGCTGGGTTCCCCCACCTGTAGGACTCATTGAAGATCTTCGATTCGGCCTTCTTCTCGAATGGTGAATGGAACAGTCTCTTCTGCTCTTTCCTGATGGCTTCAAGGAGTTCAGCACTGATGCCATGGTTCACTACCTGGAAGAATCCCCACTGTGAGGAGGCCCTCCCAATCTTAGCAACACAAGCCATCTTCTCCTCTTCCCTTCCACAATGCAGATGGTGCAAATCTATCAAGGGAAGCTCACATTCCTCCATCACTTCGACGTCGAGGCTCTTTGACCATCGAGAAGCATCAGAGAACAGCGAGCTGTATTGTTCCTTGAAAGGGGGATCACAGGCATCCCTCAAGGAAGCCATAACTGCAAATTTGTGTGATTGGGTGAGGTGGTTACTCATGCATCAACTGCCATTTATACTACAAGCAAAAAGACTTGTTTGAATAGGCTGAGCAATTGGAGGTTGACAAATGGAGTCGAGGATGAATTTCATGACCCTGTGGTTTGTCTGCTGGTTGCTTAAGTTTAAAGATGCTCATGAAGCAGCATGAGGTAAAGGTTTCCCCAAACTAATGAAGCGATCTTGACGAAATTGTTGCAGGTGAAATCACGCACAATTTTGTTGTGAAATACCTCACTTGTTTCTCGAAAATAGATGAGAAACATGTTCAGCGTGAGATGCAAACCGTCTTTCCCTAGGATTTCGAATAACTATGTTGAATTCAAGCTGATTATGTTTCGTCCCTTCTTTGATCGGATGAAGGATAGATTCTCACCATGCCGAGAAAAAATAGTGCTCTTAGAAATTGGATGTACAAAGAGTTTAGTAATTCTTTTTGTTTTGATTTTTCCCTAAACACTACAGCCCACTCCACTTAGAAATTACGATGCTGTGGTTTGAACTTAAATAACTTAGTTCTTAAGTAAGCTCTTTCCCCGTTAGGCTAGAAGAGCACACGTGTAACAGCCCAATCCATTATAAATATTATTTATTTTGACTTTTAAAGCTAGTGTGGTTCGACAGCCTTTCGAGAAGACTACTCATTTTAGTACTATTCTGGCCTGAGCACAGTTAACTATGAAGTTTTTAATCATTAGTCTTACAATTTTACCTCAAAAAGTGTCCACGAAGATAAGCGTTGTCATATATACTCAGCAACTTTTTGACATTTTGCCAATGTGGGATGTGCTTTTTAAAGGGTATCAATATGCCTTTGTTATCTAGATAAAGTTATAAATGATTACTAAAACCTAAAATTGACAATTGGTGCAAGAATATAAAATTATTTAAATTTTGGGATCAGCTGCTAATTACAAATTTAACATGTAATTAAAATTATTGATCTCAAATTCCAACTAATGATCGCTCGAATATCACTAAATTACGTTCACACTGCAAAGCAAAATAGCTCAGGGTTTCGAAGCTTCGATCCACCTCTCAATTCAAGATCTTGTGAAGCAACAGTCTTCTCTTCCTAGCACGAGTTTTGGATAGTCAGTTCAATGAATTCAATGAATCAATCATCCACTTAAGGAAAATGATTGATTCTTTTGACTCTTTTTTGCAGGCCGAAGGAGAGAGAGAGAGAGAGAGAGAGAGAGAGGGGTTTATGGTGCCACGTGGCATTTGAAGGAATGGCCAGTTAGAAATCTGCAGGACACGTGTCAGTAGCTTGGGCTTGATGGAAGCCAAACACAATGACAAGGCTTTTCCCCGATTGTTTTTTAGAATAATAATTTAATTAAAAGACGGAGGAAATTTTGAATGAGTGTTAAGAATCGTATTCACACCAACACACAGAAGGATTTCAGCTATAAATCTGCCAGTTCTAATTTCTAAAGAAGTTCCATTTGTCCTGGATCAATGTATGTCGCGCAGATGTCGAGCCAACTCCTTTGAATTCAACTCGTTAACTCACGCGGGAGAATGAAGGAGGCAACCCAAATGCCCGAACGAATCGAAGATACCGTCGAGGCTTTGTAGGAAGTAGAGCTTGTCAGTTGACTTTGCCAATCGCTATGAAGGTTCTACTATCGATAAATGAAACAATTAGGATTACGTAAGGGGAGGAACTGAGGAGGTCATCAGAAAGGACACTATGACATTGATTATGTGATGTGGGTCAATGTAGCAAAGGGATCATTTGTTTCTTCTCATGGGTTGACGCAGTGGAGGGAGAATAAGTCATCGTAGGTGATTCTTCTTTAGAATCAACTTCACCATTATGCATCAAGGGAGACAAAAACTTTTGATTGACATAAAGTGTGAATTAGTGGATGTTGTAAAATCAAGTGTTGAATGATGAAAAATTTAATTTCTAATAGTTAATTGTGAGTTTAATTGCGAGGACAGAATGTGAAATACATATATAAATTTTACGTCTATCAAATACGTAAAATTCCCGCAATCCAAATTAATTTATATATTTTTCAAAGAAAAAATGAAAATAAGTTTTTGTCAAATAGGTCACGTGTCCACAAAAAATGATGCTAACATTTGCTTGATTCGAAAAAGTAATATGATTCAAAATGTCAATGATTTTGTTACAATAATATTGAGAATCCTATGAAGTATGAATCTTGTGTCATTTTCTTCTAGAAATTATAGTTTTTTTCTCATCGGTTTTAATTTTTGATACCTTGCAATTTGAGAATTATATCTATTTGTTTAGCATTAACCTTTTATGATACTGTGATTATCTTTTTAATTTGGTTGATTGAGATAATATTCTACTACTAACAACTCATTTATTTTCAAACTGATTCATTTACTATCTATCATTTGATTTACAAATCCTTTATATTGTAACGAGTCAATAGTCAAATGGTTTGGCAATTCTCAACTGGGGGATGAACGAAGATAACTTCCCCTCAAATGAGGAATTCCCTGAAAGAAATATTTTTGGACTCGTAAAGGATTTATTTGTCTATATATTGTATTGTTCCTTTTGATCTTTTTTAGGTTCGGTGGGATCTTTCACTCACTTTTTTTCCACCAAGAACATTTTATGAAATTCTTTGACCTCCGAATTTGGAGTATCTTACTTTCACGTGATTCACGGGGTGCGACAAGCAATCGATATTTCACGCTAGGTGCTAAAGCATGAGTGTTTTGTATTCATTGAGCAAAGATGGGTTGTAATTGTTCAATTGTTTTGTTTGAGCTTCCAAGAAGATCATATTGGCAATGACTTTTTGGACTTAAACACAAAAATTCAGGCCCACATTAGTTGCACAATTATTTTTATTATTTCAGATTCTGTTCCATATGTGATGCAGCAAGTTTTTCACTAAAAGAAAATAATATGAAGATGGAACTTTTCTAGAGGAAAAGACTAAGAAGGTAGTAGTATTATTAAAATATTAAGAAAGTATTAGTAACATAAAAATAAACTAATCATGCCAACTACAAAATAATATTCAAGTTTTTTGTTGACCTGCAGATTGAATAACTTGTCATGTAGATTATGATGCTATTCATAGTTTAATATCACTTCTCGATGAATGAAATCAGAGCGAATCGCTTCAATCAGCAAGCAATCGAAAGCTAGGCACCACGTAAGTGACAATTGTAACATGCAATTTGCTACAATGACTGTCTGATCTGCACTCACTGCAGGACATCTAACCATTTGTTTCCACCAAGCCAAATGACAAAAAAAAATCGGGCCATATGTTCTTAACATATGGACTTTTCGACTCAACTAAAGCAATAGGACTCGGTCACATCTCAAGTCAACAAAAGTAGCACTAGAGACCTTTTGTTGAAACATATTATAGAGATCGTTTTTTCATTTCATTTTGGTAAACTCTCACACATGCAGCGAAATGTACAATGCTGTCAATCATTTAGCAAGTATTATTACACTATGAGGTTTTTATTGAGTAAAAAGTGTGCTCTTTTCTGTAAATTTTCACAATATTCTTAACATTTATGTGACGATATATATTTTATAAGTAATCTTAGATATAATTTAAGAGAAATTTACATCTGTCACCCCCAAAGACTCAACTAAAGCAATAGGACTTGGTCACATCTCAAGTCAACAAAAGTAGCACTAGAGACCTTTTGTTGAAACATATTATAGAAATCATTTTTTTCATTTCATTTTGATAAACTCTCACACATACAGCAAAATATACATAATGCTGTCAATTATTTAGCGAGTATCACTACACTATGGGGGCTTTTATTGAGTAAAAAGTGTGTTTTTTTCTGTAAATTTTTGCAACATTCTTAACATTTATGTGACTTGATATATATTTTGTAAGTAATCTTAGATATAATTTAAGGGGAATTTACATTTATCATCTCCAAAGATCCATTATTTTCAGACTGCACTCCTAAAGTCCATTATTTTCATGCAACACCCTTATTTAACTTCAAAAGCAGATGTTGCCTACAAATAATAAACTTTGAAAATGATACTTGAAAATAATGAATCTTTGGAGACGATAAATATAAATTTTCCATAATTTAAATGCCAACTTTCAAAAAAAAGGGAAAACTTTTAAGAGTTAAAATGATATTTTTTTTTTGGTTTACTATTAAAATCTCGTTTAATGATAATAGCATAAACTTAATTTTTGTTAATTCTAAATCAAATATTTTTGAAGCAATCAAATTCAACTCAATTTTAGTTTCTTTATTTTAAATTTTCAAAAGTTGAATTCACCAATTCATCCAAAACTTAGAAAATAGATAATAAAATAAATAAATCGAAAGTCAAAAGAGTAGATTTAATCATTATTTGTCTGCTTTCACAGTGCAGAACTTGGAAACTCACTGCTACGTTTGCCTTCAGCCAAGTGTTTTAATTTCTAGTGGATTTTCTTCTATTAAAAAGAAAATGTCAAATCATGAAAGCCTTCAATATAGGAGAGAAAGAGAGTCTTTAACTGTTTGGTGCTGGCAGAATGAGAGAGAGAGAAACAATTGGCAACCCCATCTTATGCGGCGCAACATTTTAGCAGCGTGTAAAAATACAAAACGACATACCAGCATCTTGCTTCAACCGCACAAGACATTTTGTGGATCATTGTGTAAAAATATAAAATTGGTATACATCATTGCGCAGTTAAATCGCACGAGCATTTTGTAAACCATCCTATAAGATCATCTTCCCATGACGTAAATCATTATAGTCAAATAATTAGTTAAGTATGGTTAACAGTATTTTGACTTCTTTGTTATTCCTTTTCTTTGACAAAAAGACTTTAGAAGAGTTGAACTCTTTCTGGATAGCATGTTTTATGTACCACTAAACTTCTTTATTGACTGTCACCTTTGGAACTTCTTACAATAGCTTTACTCCTCTCAACAATAGCTCCCTCGATATTAATAACCACAACAGCAGCTACCATAGTAGCCCTTCTCCCAATTTATGACAAAAACATGATTAACAGTATCTAGAGTATATTCTCAAAAATGCTCTTAACGTCATTCACCTGACTCAACAACTCTCGTATAACTACCTGGTAATGCACTAATGTGGCCACTCTAGCAAAATCATCTGTGATTCTTTATAAAGAAGCACATAGGAGTCGGAAATGAGGCAGCCTCCGGAAGAGGCGCTTTGTATAGAGTTCAATCTGATACATTGAATATTGTGCTGATCCCAGCATCGAATGACAGATCCAGCTCAATTGACTTTATGAAATACTAACAAAAAATTGTGCTGCAGTTATGCAAATATGTAGACAAAAGTTATATACATGTCTCATAGCTGTAGATAGGAGATTTCCCTCTGAAGATTGGTCAACTTGAGAGTGCATTGTCAAGTTCCTCCCATGTTCATGAAAGAAAAGAGCCAGCAAATAGTTTAATCAGGAGCTCATACCAGTTCCAATCCAAGCATAGATAACATCCTACAACAAGGCTGCAAACCCAGAAAAATTTAATAAGTACATGACTGAAATGATTGTTCATTGCAAACAAGTTCATCCCACAGGGTTCATTCATGGATGGCTCAAGAAATTAAGTCACATAACACCGAAAAAACAAAATATTTTCATCATCTTAGTGATTGTGTTTAAATTTATTTAATAGTAATGTTACAAAATGACATCAAGATAATATTAATATGAGTTAAAATGAGATCTGAACAGTATGACAGTTTATAATATCTGTAGGCCAAACAAATGGCATCTGCTAAGATCACATTGCAAGGTGTTATCTGCCCAATTAGTTTTTTTTTTTAATATAAATTCACCTGCTGCATTAAATGCAAAAATTTTGACAACTCATTGTGATGAACCTGGTATACATATGTATGTATCTTAATGAAGAGTTTACGCAATTTTAATATTAATTATTAGTTATTCGTCGCATAAAATTAATTTTATTCTAATTATATTAGTTAAATCTTATGATTTAGAAAGTATAGACACAATATGAGAGCATAGAGATATGATATGACATATATGACAAGACATGCCAAATAACATAACAAACATCTATGTGATAGTGTAATTTTTACTAAATATTATATAAGCATCTAGGAAACACAAACAAGACATCATTACACAAGAACATGGTACAATAGACAATGATATGATGTTTAGAACCGTACATGCTTCCTTATGATAATAATAATTGAGAATATCAATTTTCATAACTAAAAGTCTATGATAAGCGAATTGACTGTTGGGCTGTGTTACTTGTTAGGAATTAATCTCGTCTAACCAATAAAAATGCAGCAAAAATAGGATTAATGGAAATAATAAGAGCAAAGTAGATGACAGAGAGACGCCGAAATTAAGTGGTTTAGCCTATAATTTTTTCGGACCTATGTCCAGGGAAGAGACAACACTTTGAATTTCTTCAGAGGTAATAGCTTGAATCAAAAGCTCAGCGTCTTCAGGGCTGATGTAAGGATTGGGAACAATGTCCATTGATATGTTTTGGAGATCACCTGCATAATCTGAGTTAACATATCAAGTAAGAGAGTTGTCATTCTTCCCAAATTGTAAACAGGCATTAATTGAACTCTTAAAATCCATTTCACTACTTGTCAGTGTAATTTTCCTGTATTAGTTATGTACCTGCTTATAACACTAATAGCTTGTGCAATACCTGGACGAGTACGAATCATAGCATACATACAACTATCTATTGCATTGGCATATGGTACCCGTGCCATATATTTGAATTCATCCTCAGATTGTGGTGAATTTTTCCTAGACAATTTGAAATGGGTAGCTAAAGGAGTGTTGATTGGCATAGTATCAATCATACTGAACTTTTTCAATACTTTTTGTATATAATGCTATTGAGTCAACCATAACATGTTGGATACTCTCTCTCTCTTTTAATATCCATACCAAGAATCTTCTTTGCTGGTCCTAAATCTTTTATTTCAAATTCACTTTTCAACACAGTTCTTACATTATCAATCTCAGATTTATACTTGCATGCTATCAACAAATCAACATATAAAAGCAAATGAATAAATGTATTATCTGAAAAAAATAAAAAAATAAAAAAAATAAATGTATTATCTGGAAGCCTTTTTATGTAGACACAACTATCAAAATTAGATTTACAGTAATTATGTTTTAACATAAAGGTATCAAACTTTTTATAAGTAGTGCAAATCCCTTTCTTTTCTAAAACTCTCCAAAGTACTTCTCTGTTACATTACCAATAGATCTGGAACATGTCTTAACATCTGTTAATATTCTTATCACACCATCATGCATCTTTAATTTAATTGTACCTAGACTAATGGTTTTGCATATAGCATTATTTCCCATCAATGCATTGCCACCATCATATGACTTGTAAGATGAGAATCAATTTTTATTAGGACATATATGGTATGAGCATGCCGAATCAGGAATCCACTTATTATTATCTCTAACTCCTACTATTACCAAAAGAACATCAACAAGAATATCAACATCTATCCTCTCTAAAGCTATGCTGGATTCTACTGATTTAATATTCTTTTGACCATCTTGGCTATGTTGCTCTTTTCTTTTTAAGTCAAAATAATCTTTTATAATATGCTCTTTTCTTTTACAATAATTACAAATCAACTTTTTATATTTTTTCTTTGATTTGCTTCTACTATGGTTTGAGGTAGATCCTTTTTCTGAAGATCTCCCCCCAACCACTAATCCCTCAATATGTTTGTAATTCCTGACACCCTCAAGCTTAGCTATTACATCTTTGGAGAAAAGTGAAGTTTTCACGTCCTCCAAAGTTATAGTTTCCCTTCTATATAGTATGGTCTCACGAAAATGTTTATATGAGGGGGGTAAAGAGCACAGTAGTAACAAAGCTTGATCCTCATATTCGATTTTAACATCAATATTTCTTAAGTCCCGAATTGTAGAATTGAATTCATTTAAATGAGATTTGATGGGCGTGACTTCTTGCATCATACAGCTTTTGCTTCAAATAAAGTTTATTGGAGATGCTTCTTATCATATACATAGACTCAGCTTGAGCCATAATCCTGCCGCGATCATTTCATCTAAGACCTCAGTCAACATCTCATCTGATAAAGATAGTTGGATGATTGTGAGAGCTTTTTCATCTATCTCCTTTTTTTTTGTTCTGATAGAGTCTCGGCAATTTCGATCGACCCAAAAGTGCCTTTGCTAGGCCTTGTTGGACTAACATCTCTCTGATTTTGGTTTGCTATAATCCAAAACTTTTGGAGCTATCAAACTTTTCGATCTCATACTTTGCCACCATTGCATCCAACTAACCTGGCTCTATAATACCAATTTGTTAGGAATTAATCCCGTTTAACCGATAAAAGCGTAGCGAAAATAGGATCAATAAAAATAACAAGAGCAAAGTAGATGACAAAGAGATGCCGAATTTACGTGGTTCAGCCCAGAATTTTTCCGAGCCTACGTCCATGGAAGAGAAAACAAGAAAATCCACTATCTAGAAGCTACAATAAAATTGTAGTCACACAATAGGGCAAAACAAACTCTCAACCTTGATTCCCAATACACCCAATCTCACAATAAAGGAAGCCCCAAAATTAAACTCTTTTCTCACAAAAGAGAGATACTCTTAATCTCAAAATAAGAGAATATAACTGAAAAGAGCTTAAAAGAGAAGAACTTTAAGAATTTTCTCCACTTCTCTTCTTGCTTCCTTGAAACTTAATTTGCTTGATGGGATGATTGAATTGCTCTTCATGCCTTCATGAAGGCCTATTTATAGCCAAAGATTTGAAATCAAGCCCAAATTGACAACTCTAATTAACATTTTCTTTTACCAAAAAGCCTTAAAGGTTAGGTGGTTATTTTGACCATGATAAACACATGGTTAAGCTCATATCCAATTCACATTAGTCATCAAAAATTGATTTTTGAGTTTTTCTTTCATGCAAATATGAATATAAACCATTTATTTGACTATAATTCTCTTCTAGAAATTCATGGAATATTTGCTTGAATAACATTACTCATGTCACATTGTTTGATCTTGTTTGACCTCATTATCTCAAGAGCTTGCACCATACACGCCATGATAGGCTAGTCGGTAGTTGAGTTCTCGAAAGGGGCAAGCCCCAAGTCCACATTGCGTCTGGCTGACTATAGACGACATAAAATGTGTGATTGAATTGATTCAAAGGATGCTGAACTCAACCAAAAGATATTAAGAAAAATAAAGTAAAGCAAACCTACCTCACATGCTTCAGATGTAATTACAGATGGCCACCCGAAAAGCATCTTCCTCAGATCTAGGAAATGAAAAAGATGAAAGAAATCACATCAAATGAGATAAAACATACAAAATGCGATACACACACACACCCCCCCCTCTATGCTTAATTTTCTGCTGCACGCACCATGTGCGGCCTCTAACCACTGAATGATAAAACCACGTCTTGATCCCATTTGCATTGCAGCACAGTAATCTTAATGGATGATGAAATAGCTGGCATCTAGCAAATTTGGAGGATGTTGTAAAATGATGTAACCTGTCAAGGCAGGTCCAAATTTAAAGCAGATTCAGAAAAGAAAGAAAGAAAGAAAAAAAAAAAAGACAGTCCAAACTGCAACTCGGAAACAAAATGAGCTGAGCGCGGTCTGAATTACAAAATGTAAAGAAATTAGAACTAGTAGACGGAAAAAAGAAACAAACCTTGAAAGCTTAGAGTAAAACTGCTTGAACCAGTGGCCAGCCAGCCAGGATGAGATGCAGCTTCTTTGGCATTGGTCGTTTAAGCAAAATCTGGAGAAAATCAGATAAGCTTTATATTGAGGGGGCATTTAGTTCAATGCAATCCGGAGAAAATCAATTTAAATACCAATGTTACTTAGATGTCCAAGTTATCTATAAATTATTATTCATTCGGTTCAAGGTTTATATAGGAAAATAATGATGTTAACTTATTTTTGTTATCCTATATTTCACTAACTACTTTGCACTTAATCTCTTTTCATTACACTACTAGGGTCACTTAATTTTGGGTGACATCTAGATGTTATTTTAGGCCCTGTTTGGCGCAAAGACCACAAAAATGGTACTAATTTAAAAAACAACAACAATAATAATAAATAAATTTTTCTAATCATTTTATACAAATTCTAATATAAAAAATATTATTTTATTTAACACACTCAATAATTTTTAATAAAATATTAACTTTATTTCACATTCTAGATCAAAAAACTAGAATCTAATATTTTGGTCTAAGATGTGAAATAAAATTGATATTTTTATTAAAAATTACTGAGTATGTGAAATAAAATAATATTTTTTATATTCAAATTTATGTAGAATAATTAGAAAAAAATATTTATTTATTATTATTATTTTTTTTTAAACTAGCACCATTTTAGTCCTCTCGCCAAACAGGCCCTTAGAGCAATAATTTTATAATTTTTTATAATATTATCTAAACATGTCATCAAATCAAACAATTCATTTTTTCAAATAACATAATATAGCCACATTGAATCAAACGCCCTTTAATAAAATTGCTACCTGATGAGGAAAAAATTATCATCCAGCACCTTTTCAATCATCAAGGTCAAGGTTACACAATTGTGAGGTTGGTATGCTTCCTTGGCCCCAGCCCTTTTGGACCCGCTTCAGAACTTTCAAAACTATCCCACTTCCATCATCTCTGCAGCCAGAATAGAAGTTTTGCCAGGTTAATTTATGAAGGTGGTCTTAAATGATGAAACTATAGTATGGGCTACCGCAACTGGCAAAGAAAAATTCTTTAGAAGATGCAGAAGTTTCTAACATCCGTTGAAGTGCCATGAAAACAAATGATTGGAAATGGAAAGACGAAATTGAAGGAGAAATAGAAGAAAGAAGGATCTGAGAAAGAAGAACAGGAGATCAGGAAAAAAAGAGAGGAAAAGAAAGTATCGATGGGATAATATTCTTTATCTAATTGGTCGAAGTCTGCAAACTGCTTATGGAGTTGCCTATACAATAGAAAAGACATCAAAATTTGCTAATAAAAAGGAATAAAATCAAAAGATATCTAAAGGAAAAACATGTAAACTTGCCAAAATAACAAAAAGACTAGAATCCAGAAGTTACAAGAAAGGCTAAAATAAACAGTTAACCCCAAAATACCAAAATATTAGGGAATAAATCATGTTGTCTTTCTTCTAGGATAACGACCATCAACAGAAGAAAAGTAGTAGTTAGACCCTGTTACCTATGCAACAGAGTGCGCCAATCATCTATTTTAGAATCTTTTTGGCTGTGACTAGAGGTCTTTGGTTGAAAATTGTTACTTTCAGGCAAGGAAACTGTTCTGCATGACTCATCATCAAAATGGTCTGCCATCTCCATCATTGTTTCTGAAAGTTTATCAGCTTCACGTTTGTTCCCTCCCTTAACAAAGGCATCAATCACCGGCATAAAAGTTGCAGGATCAAAAAGAGAACCTCTATTCACCATAGCAATCAATAAGCTATATGCATCATCCACCCTGTCACCTTTGCAGAGTTCTTCGATAAGACATTTGTATGAGAAGTTCCCAATAGCGAATCCCCGATCTAAGGCAGCTTGGAAAAGCTCCTTGGCATCCAAAACCTTCCCATTTATACATAGCTCATTGCACAACAAGCCATACAAAGCTTCCTTCTCACCAAAGCTAGCAAGACCAGTTCGAAAAACACCTTGAGCAACCTCAAAGTCACCAGCATTGCAAAATGCTTTAATTAACATTCTGATAGAATCAAACTTGGGCAGAATTCCACTCTTGAGCATCTCATCTAAAAGCGATGCAGCTCTGTCAATCATTCCTCCTTCGCAGAAGGCCTGAATCAGATTATTGTAAGAGACAGAATCCAGAGCAACGCCTTTCTCACGCATTTCACCAATCAAATTATATATTGCGCTAAGTTGGTTCTTCCTCCCCAAGCCCCAGATCAACAAGTTGTAAGTTCCAGTGCTCGGTTGACAGCCTTTCTTCTCCATGTCCCTTAGAACTTTGAAAGCTGAGGATATCTTCCCATGTTTACAAAATCCATGCAAAAAGGTTTCATAAATTACTGCATCTGGGGCAATACCCTTTCCCAACATCTCAAGTAGCTTCTTCTTAGCTTCGATCAGCCGGCCTGCCTTGCATAAACCATTTATTAATATAGAATAGGTTATCAGATCAGGATAGCATTTACTACTGCCATTTCTGTCATCAACCAGACCAAGGAAAGCATTCCCAAGTTCACCCAGAGCTGCACTTCCATGAAGCCACATGCCACTAACAATCTCCACTGCCTTATCCAACTTGCCACTTTGGCACAAGCCATAGACAACTATATTGCAGCTCACAACATCCAAGCCATAACCTTTCTCATTCATCTTCTGAAGTAAAACTCCAGCCTCCCATGTCCTTCCCTCTTTCCAGAGACTTTGCAGCAAGATGTTGCATGTAAAAGAATTTGGAAAACATTCATTAGTTGCCATCTCATGCAGAATCCAGTTGGCAGCTTTTACCATTCCTTTCGAGCAGTATCCATGCAGCAAAGAGCTGTATGTCGACACATCTGGCAAGATGCCACTGTTTTTCATCAAGCCCATCATAAATCTAGCAGCAGAAACCATTCCCTGTTTGCACAGCCCATGAATAAGAATGTTATACGAGTATATGTTAGGCTTGAAACCATCCTTTCTCATCTGTTCTATAAGATTTCGCGCTTCCAGCAACCTACCATTTCTCACTAAACCAGACAACCATATGTTATAGCTCTCCAGCATAAGGAAATATCCATCCCTCCTCATCTCATCCACTAGTGCTCTGGCCTCCTCCACCAATCCTTCCTTGCAGAACCCACCAAGCACCAGATTGTAAGTAATTTGATTCGGTCTTGGCAGGCACAAATCACCATTGTCCTCCTTCATGTCCCTGAAAATCCTATAAGCATCAAGAACCTTTCCAGACTTGCAGAGAGCTGATATCCTAGCATTGAAAGTAACAACATTGGGGAGCAGACCATTCTCTCTCATCGTCTCTACCAAATATTCGGCCTTGTGGATCTTCCCCTCCCTGCAAAACCCGGCAATCAAGGTGTTGAAAATGACGAGATTTGGCGTGCAACCTCGAGCACCCATTCCCTCGAGCAGCTCCAGGGCTTGGTCGCTGAGCCCTGCTCTGCAATACCCATGAATCAAAATCCCAAAACTGAACTCATTCGGCTGGCTACCCTTCTTCGGCATTTTGTCGAGCACGCGGAGGGCGTCCTCTAAAAGTCCACAATCGCAGAGAGCCCGCATCAAGATATTGAGGGTTTGGACATCCGGAGAAGCTCCGAGTAGGAGGAGGTCGCGATAGAGAATTTGGACAAGGTCGGGGCGGTTGCTTCGGAGGAAAGAGCGCAAAAGCGAGTTGTAGANGTGAGAGAGGCGGATGTGGAGGGGGAGGGATGGAGGAGGAGGAGGCGGTGGAGGTGTTCGAGCTCGGGGAGCATGCGGGCGCGGGCGACTATGCCAGAGATGACGGAGACAGAGGAGGCAGAGAGGGCGTAGCAGGGGGAGGAAGAAGCGAGCTCCTTGAAGAGGCGCCATGCAAGGTATGGGTCGTGGGCGTTGCGGCGGAGGAGAACGGCGAGATCGAAGTTGGTGACGAAGGCAGCGACAGCAGCGGACGTAGCGCTCATAGGCCTGCGCTCGCTCCGCTCTGGTTTTTTTCAAAATAATTTTTAGTTGAATTTCGTTTAAAATTTAAACTGATTTTTAATTAACAGAACAAATATAAAATTATTTTAAAAAAACATATACATATATCTATAAGAGAAAAAATATTTTATCTTTATCTGTATTTTTTAATTTATAAATTAAAAAAAAAATAAAATTATATTTTAGTCTCAACATCTTCACCTCCATACAAATAGATCCAATTTATTTGTATTTAAGTTCAATCTTTTTTTCAAATTATTATATTTATATTTAAGTCCAAAAAAAATTAATTTACATTTTAGTTTTAAATTTTCCACCGTCTCACAAATAGATTCAAATTAGTTTTATTTAAATCCAAATTTCTTTTTAAGTTATCATATTTATATTTAAGTTCAAATAAAAGCAAATTTCAACGATTTGAAAACACGTACTTCATATTCATATATATATATATATTTAAGCTCAAATAAAAGCAAATTTCAACAGTTTAAGGACACTACTTTATATTTTCAACGATATTTAAGATACAGCATCCGTCATTCTCGATGCGTTTATTTGGCCTAAAATTATTTATTCTAGATCTCAAATCATTTTTTTTCATAAAATAAAAAATAAAATTCATTAATTCAATGCTTTGATAACTTGAAAAAAATGAAATAAAATATAAATAATTTGCACCTATTTTAGAAGTAAAATAATTCAGATAAAAATATAATTTGAGATAAGTCAAAATTTTTTTTTCATAAAATACAACATAAAATTCATTAATTCAGTGCTTTAATAACCAGAAAAAAAAAATTAAAATTAAATATAAAAGAGAAAAAAAAATTTACATATATATATATAAAAGAGCAACAAGAATTCACTGAGTGGGACTTAAAGATAATACTACCGACTAACTCAGTAATATTTTAAAAATTAATGGAGACAAACTTAATTTTTTTTTTACGCAACTCAATTTAGAGTTTCATAAATAAAATTATATTTAAATAAAATTTTAATGGTAAATTAATAAAACTGCAACTGAATTTATATTAAATATAATTTCTAAAATTTATAAATGTATCTAATTTAGAGGCTTTTTTATGTACATCACTTTTATATTTACATGATACGAATTCAATGTAAAATTTTATTTCTTAGTCCCAACAATCAACTTTTATTTTGTATTAAATTAAGATTAGTAAAATTTTAAAAAGATAAATATCATACATATTTTCAAAATTAGTAAATGATATTAAATAGGTTTATAATTTTTATATAATACCATCTGAGTTATTGAAATTTGAAGATAATATCAAATAAATTTTATCGATTAGAAATAACATCACATATAAGTAGAAAAATTATTTTACCTTATATTTTTTCCTCTCACCCCTTATTAGGATTATTTTGGTGATATTAAAAATAAAAATTTTAAAAACTCATATTTTAGTCACATAGTAACATATATTTAACAAAATAATTAAAATAATTGGTATGAAATAGTAAAGTCGAAGCTAGGAATCAATTGGAAAAATTTGTCGCATGTCATTAGGGCTGTTACCGATCCGATTTCAAGCCGAGCGAATTGATTATATTTCGATCGACTCGAAATCAATTCGAGCTTGATTGAGTTAGACTTCGAGCTGGCTCGAGTCGATTCTAATTGATTTCGAGCCAATTTCAATTTATTTTTGAGCGGGCTCAAAAAATGAATTAAATCTCAAAATTTTTTTTGAGCCAATCTCAAGCCAGGTAAGCTCGACTCGATCCGACTCAAGATCGGCTCGGTTTATAATATATATATATATATATATATATATTATATAACATATATATATATTATATTTAATATATATTATATACATATATTATATATACGTATTATAATATAAAATATATTTTAATTCGAGCCGATTTCGAGCTGGATCGAGCCGAGTCTACCCCGCTCAAAATCTGCTCGAAATTATTACCGAGCCGAACTTTTGGCTCGTTAGTCGGCTCACTTAGATCGACTCGATTTTAATTCGATCTAAAATCGATCCGATTTTCGATCTTCGATCCATATTAAAACCCTTGTGTCATGTACCAAGATGAAGTTATCTATATTTAAAAAACAGAAGAAGGTGAGGTTATTTAATATTAACATAATCTGTAAAATTTGCATGACCTAAGGTCTGCATTGTGCGTTAAACGCATCGTGCGTTACAGATGATATACAGTTTAGATGCCCAATGAGAGAGCGCACATGTGCCCGGACCCAGCTGGTATGGTAGAGGTGGCGCCTGATTGGGTTCCGGACGGCGCATCCAATAACTTCTCGTTTTACTCTGCCTCACACAATATTTTCCCGCCATTTGCGAGTGATTTAGCTCCGACGATATACGGAGAGAGAGAAAGAGAGAGGGTGAGAGAGGGAGGGAGAGGGAGAGAGAGAGAGATGCAGAGGGGCGAAGGACGAGCGGCAGCGCCGACGGGGTGTTTCAAGTGTGGCCGGCCGGGGCACTGGTCTCGAGACTGCCCTTCCTCTGCCGCCACCATCTCCAATTCTGGCCCTAATTCGAGCAAACCTAACGCAAACCCTAAGCCGACTTATTCCTCGTCTTCGTTCAAGCAGTCTTTCGCCGGGAAGGGGACATCCACTGCTTCCGCTAAGAAGGCTCCAAGGTCGCGACCCAAGCTCACCCCTGACCTTTTGCTCTCCGATGAAGGCCTCGGCTACGTTCTCCGCCATTTCCCTCGCGCTTTCAAGTACCATGGTCGCGGTCATGAGGTTAGCTTAGTTTCATTTTTGTCTAAGGTTTAGTTAACAACTATGAATATTGCCTTCTTCTCCATTAAAGATTTGCTAATGGATGAATTAGCGGGGAAACTGAACCCATCTTCCTTATAGATAATAAACTATCTAGTTTAATTATGATTGCACAATCCCATGGTTTGTGTAGGAGATTTCATTCTGTCAAGCGCGATTACATTTGAAAACTATGCTTCAGCTAATTATTTAGTTTTACAGTGAGAGGTTGGGAACGCAATGCAAGAGATAAAAAGGCATTACAAGTAGACCCAATCAGTTTTTAAGTGCGGAAGGCTCCACTAAACTTGTGTTCATGTCGATTTACTGTTTATCTATGTGCTTTTCAGGTAACCGATCTCGGGAATCTGATTGGGATGTATGCAGATTGGCACTCTCGTCTTCTTCCCTACTACTCCTTTGATCAATTTATTCAAAAAGTTGAAAAAGTTGGTGCCACAAGGCGCGTCCGAGTAAGTAACTTCTCCAAATGAGCTCGTTACCTGGCAAAATCATTACCTTTAATTTTTCTTCGTTTGACCAGTTTGTCTGTGTGTGAAACTTAAATTTTCCATTTACATTTTACGCTAGTCTATTATAAAATTTTTATTTCCTGTTTAGTTAGATTAAAAAATATTGATTATTGAAAGAGGTTTAGATCAATATGCAAAAAAATATTAATTTGGGGATATTTTGAATGTTCTTTTTATCATTGTTGGGAGTACGCATGGAGAATTATCATATATTAGACATTCAATAAGTGATGACACAGTTTTGAATGATCCTTACCCACTAGCTTAAGCTTTTAAGTTGATGAGTGTCCATTTTTACTTATGTATTGGTCCCAACTTAGGCCAAGTATTTCTCTCCTAACAAGTAGTATCAGTGCGAATGTTTGGTTGGGATTAAGTAGTCCACGCAGGTTGTGCTCTCATGAGTCTTGTTTGCCTTCAATTATGGTTGAGTAGAGTTCTGAGAGTATATGTTCTTAGAACTTTTTTTTCTATAAAAAATGGTGATGAAACTTTTTTTTTCTATAAAAAAAGTTAGAAAAAAAAAGTTCTGAGAGTATATGATTCCCACTATATCGGAAGGTGATTGAGTGAGTTCTTGATGATCATGCACTTGATGGGTTAAGAATGGCCCGTTGGAAGGGAAATGATCAATATGGATGGAGTCTCACGTGATGGGGAAATTGTTGGAATACATGATAAATTATCTCACATTAGATATAAAAAATTTTATTTTAATTTTGATATATAAATGGTGGCCCTTATCTACTACCTCATACTTTTAGGTTGATAGGCGTCTATTCATTTATGCACTGGCCTAACTTCCTATGGGTATTTATCCCTTAGCAGACATTTCTTCCTTATTGAGTGCCACATTTTTTGTTCATGATACACTTTTGTAAAGATTAAATCGTCATTCTTATTTCTCAATTAGGTCATACATATGAGGTCAGTAATAGCTCACCATGCTTGTTTGTATATGCTTTTTATGTTCCTAAATTTTGGCTACAAGCTACATGCTAAGAAATCACGAGATGATGACGTGAGAATCATTTTTTTTTGTTGAGGTTAATTACTTTTGGTTTGTCAAATCTGGTCAATTGATTTGATTCAAATACAACTAGACTCAGTCTTAATACATGAATCAGAACAGGTGATCTGAACCTAATCTAAATAGTTATGGGTCATCCCAAAGCAACCAAAAGTCATGCTGCATAAATGTATTCTATTTTTTTCCTTGCTTGGCTAAGACCTTCTTCAGTAGTGTAGTAGTGACATGTTACCATTGATCACTGGAAAATTATATTGAGCCTAACTCATTATGAAACTAATACCTAGAAGAAATAGATGTGAGAAGATACTTTGTCATCATTATTCTTGCCTTTTCTTGAAGGAAGTCTCAAGAGTCAAGTCAATTTGTATGGAAATAGTGAAAGCGGCCCTGCTTTTCTCTAGAATTCGGAACATTTTTTCCACCCTTAGGCCTTGTTTGGCGCGAGAGCCAAAATTAGAACCAAAATGATACTAGTTTAAAAAACAATAATAATAATAATAATAATAATAAATAAATAAATAAATATTTTTTTTAATTATTCTATATAAATTATAATATAAAAATTATTATTTTACTTCACATACTCAACACTTTTAGAACATAAATTCTAATATAAAAATATCAATTTTATTTCACATCCTAAAGTAAAATATTCGAATCGAGTATTTTGATATAAGATGTGAAATAAATTTAATATTTTTATTAAAAATTATTATGTGAAGTAAAATAATATTTTTATATTAAAATTTGTGTAAAATGATTAAAAAATTTAATTATTATTATTATTATTTTTTAAATTTGTACTATTTTGGTCCTGATTTTGGTACTGGCACCAAACAGGGCCTTAGACATTATAAAGTATTACAAATGATCGGATATGATTAACTAGTCTAGAATGTAAAATTCGAACTAGAAGCTAACCGGATGGTTAAGCCATTATTTGGTTAATCAAAATTTCAGTTTAGCTAGCTGAAATATATGGTTCTTTACCAATAACATCTAATTAAGAAAATTAATTTTCACTATTTTATTGTTCAAATTTTAACTAAATAGTTTTTGATGTGTAATTACATATTAAGTACTTTATATCATGAGATATTTGACAAATACTTTGTAACAATTAAGTTCTATAATGAACAAATACTTGCAATGATCCTATTGAGAGATGATGATAGTTAATAAGTTGTAGTGCTGCTATACAAAGTGATGGCCCTTACCTACTAAGTTAAGTTTTTGTATATTCACTTAATTATTATAGAAAACTGCAATTAACACCAAAATATTTGTTCATTATACTCTTTTGTAAAGATTAATCGTTATTCTTATTTTTGAGGTCATATGAGGTCAGCTTAGTTAAAATCTTGCCATGTTTGTATATGCTATATTACTAAATTCTGCAATTTGCATGCTAAGAAATCAAGAAATGATAAGGATGTGGATATCATTTACTTTGTTCAGGTTAAGTATTTTTGGGTTGTCAAATCTGGTCAATTGATTGGCTTTGAATACAGCTGGCCTCTGTCTTAATACATGAATCAGAACATGTGATCAGAATCTAATATAAATAGTTATGGGTCATCCTAAAGCAGCCAATAATCATGCAGCATGAAATATTGAAATGTCTACTTTTTTTCCTTCGACTTGGCTGAGACCTTTGGTGCAGTAGTATCATGTGATCATTGATCACTGGAAAATTATCTTGAAATCACCTTTAGAGAAGAAAAACACCTTTAAGGGAAAATTATCTTGAGCTTAACACATTTCATCTTTATTGTTCATTATACTTATTCAGATTTAAGTATCACTGTATAAGTAGTTGCGCTAGTTCTCAACATTTGAAAAACATACTCTTGTGAATCGAATCATGGAACTTACAAGTGAAATATAAAATCGAGTATCTAGTGAGAACCAATTTTCTCATAATAGATAACTAATTCAAGAGGATGAAAAAGCAATATGAATTTGCTTGAGGCAACCTTGTTTCTCAATCTTTTTTTTTTTGTTTCTAGTTATATAAGTAACAATTTTAAATTCAGATTTCATGGATTGCTCTGTGAACCAAATGCTTGATGGTTTTTACCATCAAAATTTCTCTTAAGCATGACATCCTCAAACCTCACGGTGCATCCATGTTGATTATGAAATAAAAAAGATGTATGCCCTTCTAAAAAACTTGGGATAAAATATGGGATGCAACCATCTAAGCTTGTTATCAATGCAATCTTTGGGATCGTGGGGCTCATTTGACTCCAGTCATTTTGTATCTCTCCTAAACTCTTTAACTATCTCTCTTTTTTCTTTTTTCTTCTGGCAGCTTTCCCTAACCCGCTCTTTTAATTTGTTAAGGGGAGGGAAGAGGGAGGGTTGATAGATAGATTGAATTAAAGGAATATAGAATTGAGTCAATTGACGGCTTAGAAACAAGACCGGGGATAGTACTTCCATGTTGAACAGTCACATATTTTGAGGATACTGTGGTAATGGTCACCTCATTTGAAGGTTGAAATCATTAAGGTTGCAGTTGAGAAAAAGTAATTGCAGTCAATAAGCCTAATCCCAAGCTTGAAGGTTGAAGTCTAAATTCCTTGAACTTTATTTCTAGCCATTCACCAGTATGCTAAACACATCCTATTTGATGTTTTTGATCTTGACAAAAGTTGAATACTCTTCGGATAATTGGATTCTTGCTCAATTTTACAGACCCACTGATTTACTTTTGGCTGAGAAATTCTTAGTGATGAATACAACATTGAAGTACTTCAGTACCATGTTCATTACAAGTCTTATATATGCATTTCTAATGCAATCCTTATTGCCCATATTGTTTAGTTTCTTTTGCAGTATACTATTGGCGATTGCACGTTAACATTTTAGAAAATACAGTATTGATATTCATTTCATAAATAACTTCTCAGCCTAACATTAAAGACTCAGTATCTTTTCTTGTATCTTGTAATATATATATTTTGTGTAGAGATGCATTGTTGACTTAAGGGAAAGGGTTGCTAGAGGAGGAGATCCAACAAAACTGTATGAACCACCTGTTGAGCTAGTTGATGCTGATAAAGAACTAGGTATTCTCAGTAAATTGTCAATTTCGATTGGTCCTCAGTTTGTCATTATTGCTGCTTTACGAACAACTATTGTGCTGTCATTGTCACTATGGAAACTGAAGAAATACCATTTATCTATGACGTGAGAGCACTCAACATTAGCAGGATTAGAAAATTTTGGACCTCTTATGTTTGTTTATCAATAACGTAGATATTATTTAACCAGCTGCCATATTGAAATTATTTTTGCACTTGTCTTCCTTTCTTAATTGATGATTGCAAGCATACCTGCTTTTTTTTAGGGACTTTATTTAAATTCTAGCCAACTCTTAATAGTTATCTGTAAATGATTTTAGTATTGGAAATTGAAGCATTCAAAATTATAATCATTCACAGGATATATGTAGTCTTCAAAAAATCAGCTTGATGGACTATTATGAGAATCGTGCCTCTCTCACGCTATAAGGTTTAGGTATGTTTGTTGTATTTTACAAAAAAAAATGAAGATATTGATGATGTCACAAATAGAACTAACAATGGAACTAACAATGGGTGGCTCGCGAAAATTGCCTTATGAATATGGGTAATTGTCTTGTGATTTTTTTTAATAAATGAGTACTACAAAGATTTTAAGGAAAATGATTATTAAAAGGATGAATTACTTTTAGGTCCGTGAGATTATGACATAATATCATATAGATTCATGATTTTAAATTTTTTAATATTTGGGTACTTCAGTCATGCTTAATACATTAATTAGGTTATTCTATAGCATTTATTATATAACATTTACTATTAAAATTCTTTAAAATATTTTTTTACCTCTTTCCTCTTTCTCTCCTCCATGTGCAAGCAGTTAGAGGAGGGTAGCCCCGCTTTCTTTCTCCCCAGTGTTGTGAAGCCGGACCGAACTGCCCGGTCCTACTGGTTCAATCGCAAACTAGTGTGTCATCCGGTCTCCTTCGATGTTCAAACTGATCTACAAATTAGACTAGATCAAGTCATAATAAATTTATATAAAATAAAAATAAAAATTATAATAAATTAATTTTTTTTATAATATATTGAGTTTTATGAGAGCAATAAATCATATAATAAATAAGTTTTTTGTTATAAACATTAAAAATTATTTTTGGTGGGCAATATTATTCTAATGATTTTTTTTTTTAAAATAGTAATTTCTTGGTTCAATTGGTTCGATGATCAGTTTGACAGGTCCAACAATGAACCAAACAGTAGGCAGGTTCTTAGTCCGGTCCGGTTTTCACAACATTGTTTCTCCCCCCTCTCTCTCCCTTTCCCACTTGCCCTCTCCTACTCTCTCCCTTTCTCTCCCTCCCTTTCTCTCTCTCTCTCCTTCTTTCCCTCTCTTGCAAAGGGATGAGGAAATAAAGGAGATAGAGGGGGGGGGGGGGAGATAACACGAGTATAAAATAATTTATATTAAAAATAAATTTTTTTAAACTCATTTATTAACAGAAATTGTTTAAATGGATTTATGTGAAGTTTCTAACATTATCTAAAGAACTTGATCGAGAACATTAACATATCTCAGGGGACCCATATGTTAAAAATTTAAAAGGGCATTTACATCCATACCATTCAAAATTTTATATATTACACCATTGTTTATACACATATCATCCTATAGTTCAAATTTTATGAAGAATATGATATGTAGGTAATAACAACAACAACCAAGCCTTAATCCCACTAGGTGGGGTCGGCTACATGAATCCTTTGTTTCCATTGTGCCCTATCAGTTACCAAATTCTTATCTAAGTCTAAGTAACTAAGATCACTCCTTATAGTTTCTTGCCATGTCTTCTTTGGTCTACCTTTTCCTCTTTGTACATGGGCAAAATCCAATAACTCAATTTTTCTAACTGGAGCTTCAATCGGCCTACGATTTAGATGTCCAAACCATCTAAGTCGACTTTCTCTAAGTTTATCCTCAATTGGTGCAACACCAACTTTCTTTCGGATATACTCATTTCTCATTCTATCCTTTCGTGTATATCCACACATCTACCTTAACATTCTCATTTCTGCAATATTTATTTTATTTGTATGTTTCCTCTTTGCAGGCCAGCATTCTGCACCATATATCATCGCTGATCTTACTACAGTTTTATAAAATTTACCCTTAATTCTGGATGGGATTTTTCTATTGCACAACACACCAGAAGCATTTCTCCATTTTACCCATCCTGCTTGAATCCTGCTAATAACGTCATTATCTATTTCGCCATTATTTTGTATAATTGATCTAAGGTATCTAAAGCGCTCACTCTTCTTGACAATTTGATCACCAATTGTCACATCTCCAATATAAGTATTTCTTTCTTGACTAAATGTGCACTCTATATATTCAGTTTTTGATCTACTGAGATGACAACCTTTAGATTCTAGAGCATTCCTCCAAAGCTCTAGTTTCGCTTTAGCTCCCTCTTTATATCATCTGCGAAGAGCATACACCAAGGCACTTCATCTTGGATATGTCCAGTCATGACTTCCATAATCAAAGCAAAAAGATACGGACTTAAAGCCGTGCCTTGGTGTAATCCAACTATAATAGGAAAA
>JAEMOT010001878.1:93453-135122 GCA_019297695.1 Apostasia ramifera | reverse complement strand
ATATATATATATATATATATATATATATATATAGATATACCTTATCCTCTTATACATATTTATATACTCCATAGGATCCATATAGATAGTAAACATTTACATGCATTGTGAAAGTATGAATATACATGTTGATGTGTAGAGATGTTTAGTTCAATGTTATTGAGACGGTATGTCATGATGTTATTTACAGAAATTAATTGTTTCCTTCATGATATTTTTAAATTATATTATAAAAAATTATAAGATTGACATTTGATATTATCCTGATTGTTACTCACATTGGACAGATTAAATTGATTTTTATTATTATCTTTTAATATAACGACATTAAACCAAACAACAATGATTTTAAGATAACATAGAAATCTAGATAACATTGATATCTTGATAACATGAATGTCTAGAAAGCAATAAACCAAACACCCTCTAAAATAATTCTATTGAGTTAACTAAGGCCCTGTTTAGTAATAGGCAAAAACATGGTTAATTTTAGCCATGGCTAAAATCTTAAATTTATTTAAAAAAAATTTAAAAATTATTTTATATCACATCCTATATAAATTTCAATATTAAACTATCAATTTATTTCACATCCAACACAATCCTCAATAAATCAATAAACTTTATTTCACATCCCTCACAATTTTTAATATAATTAACTCACTTTATTTCATATCATACACATTTTTTAAAAATAACTAAAAAATCATCTTTTTTCCCATTCCCAAACAAAGCCTATAAGAGTCATAAGGCTCTTAATTTTTTTTGACTCAAGTAAAATTCTCGTGAGTTTCAAATTTAGAACGTGATTTCCTGCGACTCATGCATCATGGCTCATTCATCATGTCACTCCATTGGCTTTAAGAAAATCGCTTGGCAAAACTTGACTGTCAAAGTTCACATGCGACTTTTCTTGTAGGATTCATGTCCACCTCACCAAGAATCACCTCCAGTTCCTCAATGTTTAGCATCAACTGTAGAGCAAACCAATCACGCCCCTGATGATCAACAAAAGGAGCCTAGGAAGATTCAGGTCACTGAGGAGCAGAAGGCTCGAATGCTGGCCAACCGGCTGAAGGCCTTCGAAAGAGCTAAGCTGGCCCGCTCTTCATCTCACGCCTCTTAATATGGATAAGTCTTTGCCTTAAATGTTGAGAATTTTATGAGATTCATTAAATATATTCTGGAGCTTTTTGATCACCTTGTTGGAAGTACTATTATTGTTTATTCGTTTTCAAAAGAGCACGTAAACAGAAAAATTATCTAGTTGTTATGTTGTTGAAATTTTTGATCACATGAATGTGACAAATAATGTTACGTTTTGTGTGAATACTAAAGTTTATCATTTTGATCACCTTGTTGGAAGTACTGTTATTATTTATTCGTTTTTGAGAGCACATAAACAGAAAAATTATCTAGTTGTTATGTTGTTGATCGCAGTTAGATGAATGTGACAAATAATGCTACGTTTTGTGTGAATACTGAAATTTATCATTTTAATCACTTCTTGTTGAAATTTTTTATCGCAATTAGATGAATGTGACACATGAATAATGAAGTTTGTCATCCTCGAACTACATACTGATTTGATTGATTTGTGGGCTTGTTCTATGAATTATGTCATTGAGATTATAGAATTAACCAAACTTATTAGTTTCAAAATCTAAATGTAAATAATTTAACAGAAATACTGAAGGAACCTGATTAACTGATTGAAATAAATTTAAATGGAATATGGGTCAAAAGCCTAAACCCTAAACCATGGTTAATTTTGATTAAAACCCAAAGTAAGATAGCCAAGTGCAAATTCTACTATTTTAAGGCAAAAGCTTCCCTAAAGAAATTTAAATACTGATATATACTGCAACAGAGGAATTTGCAAATCAGTCCCTCTCTGCAAAAATGAGGCGTTCAGAGCCAAACTCCCTCGGCAGGCTCAGGACGGCGTCCGGCCACCGCCCCGGAGAGTGCCCGTAATTGCCGTCGGCGGTGGCGGCAGCGGCAGCGGCAGCGGCACTACTGCTGGAGGACACCGACGTGGCACCCTCTGCCCGCGCCTCGCGTATCATCCGCAGCACCTCCTTGGTGTCCGGTCGCGCCTCCGGCACCGCCGCCACGCACGCCGTGGAGATCGCCAGGAGCGCCGACAGCTTCTCCTCAACGGTGGCGTCGCTTCCGCCGCCGGAGGTGGACGAGCCAGCGGCAGAGGAAGCAGGAGCCTCCTTCTCCTTCTCGTCCTCGCGGACGGAGCGGACCCAATTGGAGATGACGTCGCCGCGCTGATCGACGAGGTCGTGGGAGGGGGTCTTGCCGGTTAGCAGCTCGAGCAGGAGGACGCCGAAGCTGTAGACGTCGGAGCGCGGGGAGAAGGGGGAATGCCGCGGCGGGCGGCATTCAGGAGCGCGGTAGAACAGGGAGGAGGTGGAGGAGGCGGCGGGGTCGTCGGCGGCCGTGGGGTCCGGCGAGGGGAGGAGTGCGTAGTCAGTGAGGCAGGACTCGAAATCGGGACCGAGAAGGACGTTGGAGGATTTGAGGTTCCCGTGGACGACGGCGGCGAGATCACCGGAGCTCTGCTGGTGGAGGTGGAGAAGCCCCGCCGCCACGTCCTCCGCTATCTTCAGGCACGACGTCCAGTGAAGGGGCTTCCCTGTCCCGCTCGGCCGAGATCCTGCGTTCGCACATCTTCAGTCTTCAATTTTCCCATTTTTTTTTACCATCAAAAAACTTTTCCTTTTTACAAAATATTTTTTAAATTTTTTTAAAAAAATTTATATCTATCAGACAGCATTTTTTATTTGGATTTTTTTTTTTTTGCATTTTAGTTGCAAGTTTCAAGCACCAAATTCGATAGTTTTGACTAAAAATTTTAAATTTTTAGTTAAAATTAAAAGAAAGATGATAGAATTTTAAAAGAATCGTAATTGAAATCGATATGAAACTAACGAAACTGACATTCATAACTTTAAATTATGATTCATAAGGTTGAGTTCATTGCTTAATTGTACATTTTGTATGCAGAATATTGCATTGTCGACGGTAGAATTCATCGATGAAATTGTTAAGAAGGGAAGGTAAGGTTTTTCCTTTTTGTTGATAGCAGGAGGGAAGGTAAGGTTGAAAACAAAGGGAGCGAGAGAAAGTTGAAGATTCGAAGAAAAAATATAGACGTGGGAGAAAATAGAAAGCAAAGAAAATCAAGAGAAATAATAATATAACTTTTCGGTCAAAAGCTCTGTACAAGCATAAAACCACGATACTTGTAAGTGTCTACGAAAGTGGAACCTTAGCCCAGCCAGTGAGTAGTCAACATCTCTGTACTAAGATACATGAGAATGTTTCGGATTTATACAGCCTATGTATACAAATATACTTAACAGTCAACCTATACTTTCTTGTTATTGGGGCCTAAAGTAGACTCTAAGGAGGTCATAATTTGGGTCTGTGTCTATGTAAAACGGTAGAGTCTATTGCTGAGATACTTGTTCTTTAGGCTACTTCGTGTTAGAAGTCTAGGAATTTTCTCAATAAAAGAAATGTATTTGTATTTATGCTTTGAAAAAAATGAAAAATATACAAGAGAATATCATATTTTTATATAATTTTGCATTTAAGCTCTTTATTGGCCATAAGTCAATATGATTTCACAAAATTCATACCAAATGTGATAACTTAAAAAAATAGTTACTAGAAATATTAGTTTAAGTATGTGATTGAATTATTTTTATAGTTTTTTGCAAGTCAAAATATGATTCAAAATGTATTAAAATTGAGTTGAATTTAAAATAAAAAAAAAATTAGATTTAAGTGTAAAGATTATTGGATCTATCAATAACAAGGTGAAAAAGTTAAGATTAAAATACAATTTTACTATTTTGTTTTTGATAAAAATGAAATGAGCTGCTGTTTTCTCTCTCCCTCGGTATATTATTATATTTGTATAGCATCATGAAAGAGGTGATCATAAAAATACAATTGCTCTGAATACCTTTCTGATATCTAATTATTTGATCTGCTTGTTACTATTACTACTTTACACCTTTTTCACTTTATCATATGCTCACTTGTTATTTTTGTATATTTGTTATTGTGTATAAATAATTTATTATATTTGGAGCACATGACCTGTTATGTATGCTTGAAATATGATAGATCGATATGTGCAACTGAGTACTTTTATCTGATGCAGCTCATAAGCAGGACTGATGCAGCTCATAAGCAGGACTGATGCAGCTCATAAGCAGGACTGATGCATCCTCATAGTTTGAGATTGACGAGTACTCATAGGAACTAACAGGTTTACTTTGTTAGGCTTCGGTCTAGTACCTCAGTAGATTGTTATGACATCGATTAGTATAGATATAAATATATATATATGAATGTCATGATGTGATTATCTATCATCTTTTAATATACTATGCATATTTATCAACTACCACTAAATACCTTGTGATGCAATTGCAGTATAATTTTTTTGATACCATATACTAATCATTTAAATTCTAATTAAATAGTGTATATTTGTTTAGCCTCCGAGTTTACTTATTGATTTAAGTCTGGACTTCCGCTGAGTAATTTATACTCACCCAATTATAATTATTATTTTGTTACAAATTAACGTTAAACAGAAAGAGATAATCTCAGAAAAACTTTTAATTATTTTATATTTTGGACAATGTATTTTTGTGAACTATTGAATTTGTAATAATATTATAGATAGTAATTCAGTGTGAATATATGTGAAGTTAATATGTTGTATATATTTTGTTGTGACAAATTATATAAATATTGAAATTTTATGTTTTTGTTATTTGTAATTTCCGTCGCCTTCGCTTAGTTGAGATACTGTCGAAATTTTCTGTAAATTTTATAAGCTAGAGCGGAGCGTGAGATCAAATTAGTGCAGAAAATTCATATCTTATACGACTCGATGTTATAAATTTGAAAAATAAATGCTTGATACCTATCATTAATCATTGACTTTGTTATGCTGTGCTTTAAATTTTAAGAGAAATCTACTTTTCTAGTTAGGTAAATAAAAATGGGGGAGAGAGAGAGAGAGTTTTTTCCATAGATCCGACCGTTGGGACCGGGGATCCGGTCCCACCAATCACTGCTCGTAACGTGTCCTAATTGACCGCGAGAGTGCTGCGTGAACCTTCAAAAGCGCAACTTTACATTTATACCCCTATGTAATTATAAAATTTTCGGAGGACTTTTTTGTTAAAGGTTGTGAAAAATTACCGTGAATAAGGGAGAAGAGGCTGCCGTTGGGGAAGTAGTCGAAGACGAGCAGGCGCTCCTCCTTGGCCTGGAAGTAGGCGCGCAGGGGGACGAGGTTGGGGTGGCGCAGACGACCGAGCTCCTCCATCCGCCGCTGGAACCCCTCCGGCGAAGTGGGTCCCGCCGCCGGCTCCCGCAGCCTCTTCACCGTCAAGATGAAGCCGGACTCCATTACCGCCTTGTACGTGCTCCCCACAGTCCCCCGTCCCAGCGTCTCCGCCGATGCCTTCAGCAAATCCTCCAAGCTGTACATCTCGCCCACTCCCCCCACAAAAACTAGTTTCCCCAACCCCTCTCCCTCCCATGAAAACCCCGCCTTTCCTCTGCCGCCGGCGGCGGCTGCGGGGACTGCGGCGGCTGCGGAGACACCTCTGCTTATGCTTGTGACACCTTCGTCACCTCTTTCTCCGACTCTATTGCTGGACTTCCTGCTCCCCGCCTTCCTTTTCCTCGATGCAAGAACCACCAGGAGGCCCAAGCAAATTAGCAAAAATAGCAAACCGGCGGCCGAGCTCGCGACGATGGCGACCACCCTTTTCCAGTTATGCTTCCGGTGACTCGATTCAAGAATGGGAGGAGAAGCCATTATCGCAGAAGAAGACTGGGGAGGGCCCGGGCCGAGGGACGGCGGAAATAATGGAATGCTGGAGCAGGGGCGTCCGATTTGGGCACCGCAGATCCTCGGCATGTTGAGGAAGGACGAGGCATTGAAATGAAGAAGTGTTACCGGGATTTCACCGGACAGATTGTTGTTGGAGACGTTGAAATGGCGGAGACTTGGCTGATTGAGAGCCGGGATTCTACCAGTGAGCCGGTTGCTCTGCAGCTGAAGGGAATAGAGCCGGGGAAGCGAGGCGAGGGAAGCCGGGATGGGGCCGGAGAGACGGTTGTCGGAGAGGAAGATGACCTTGAGACGGTGGATGGCGGCGAGAGACGCCGGTATCCTGCCAGAGAAATGGTTGTCGCTGAGGTATAGGGATTTGAGATTGGGCAGAACATTGAGGTCGGGTATGGCGCCGGAGAGGGAGTTCGATTTGAAGCTGAGGACGCGGAGCTGGTCAAGAGGGGCGACAAGCTCGGCGGTGAGGATTCCGGTGAGGTTGAGGAACTCCACGACCAGCTTCGTCACTCTTCCGTCCGGCGTGCACTGCTTCACACCCAGCCACCCATCGCAGAGCTCGCCGCTGGATCCTCGCCTCCACGGCAAGCGGCCGTGGGCGTCGACCACCGATTTGAGCACCAGCAGAGCCTCCGCATCCCCTGAATTGGGCCCCGCCTCGGACGAAGCCATAGAGGAAAACGGTAGAAGAAAAAGAAGAAGAAGAACGGACAGAGTGACGGATCTCATTCCTCCTGCTTCTCCTGCCTCTCTGCGGCATTTCGTCGAACATGTGGTGAACAGAAGGAAAACCCATCGAAGGTTGGAGCGGGAGCTCGAATCCATGGGTTTGTGCGCATTGGAGCCGGATCACGTGCTGCGCGAGCACATGAGACTGCCTGCTCCTCTGTTTCCTCAATAAACAATTAAAACGCGCAGGGATTATACTTCCTCGAAGTCCGAAAAAGGAAATATCTTTTTACTGTGATCATTCTCACCTCACCGTCTCCGGAGTCCGGAGCAGTAACGGAGGTCAGGGACCCGATGGCTCTACGGATCGTGAGCACTCGTCTTCTATCCGCGGAAGGAGCAGCTAAGGCTGGCCGGCGAGAACGATCTCGAGCTCTGATGCTGCCGGAGATGGAGAAGATGATATATGTAAAAAGGGAACAGAACGGAAAAAGGCAGAGTGGGTGAGGGAGGGAGGGAGGGAGGGGAGAGGTAACCGCTCGAGAAACGAGTGATCGAATTAAAAGCGCTTCGCTGCTCATCTGCCGGGTGAATTAATGCGGGTCCCACCCCGGCTGACGTGGCAGAGAGCTCGCTTTTTGATGCGTTGAACAATCCTGGCTTTGGTCAAAGGCTTTTCATTCTGTGCTAACTGCCATGCGAAATTTAATACGTTAATTTACTCTTTTTTTTTTTTTTCAAGGGCACTCAATGCTTATTATATTTATAAAAAAAAATATTAATATTCTTTTTAAATATTACATAAGGCAACTAATTTGTGATGCTTGGGATCAAAAAAGACAAGAAGTAGCTCAATTGTAGCAAAGAATGACAACTAAGTAGATTCGTAATAGTTTTTTACGATAATAAAGTGGCAGAATTTACGATAGATATTTAAAAAAATACATATATAAAAATGAAATATCCTACATTAGACTTAGGAGGGAGGATGCTGAGCTATATATGTAATAGCATGATTCAATATGTAAGATTATCTTTTCCTGTTGGAGGAAAAAGAAATACAGATTTTGAAATATATAGAGGTTTTTTCGAGGGGAAAAGGTGTAAGTTTAGTAATGAGAGTTCGTCATTAAAAGAGTGTTAAGTTTTTTGATATTATGGCACTGTTGATGACATCAAGAAATGGAGAAGTAGCCTCTAAGTAATGAAGGTTTGTGGCAGATGAAGGGTAGGATGTGGATTCACCCCACTGGAGAAAGCGAGAGTGTATTTTTAGCTCATATTATCTTAAACATGCAAGAGTCAATATTTCTCATGGCTCGTGCTATACCATACGACTAATAGTGTTTTTCATGCGAGGAGGCATCTTCCATGTGGTCCACATAATCTTTTTTCTTTATCAATGGTCCGCGTGATCTTTGCATCTTTCGTTAGCACCCTTATTATGGGTGTAAGAAACTTCATTATCAATAGCATAGTGCTTCTGTAGCCTAGAGTTTAGTTGTTGTGGTTCTGCTGAGTATGCTGCTTTTTGAGTGTCTTTTAGTCGCGATAAAATATCACACTCAATTTGTGTACTAAAATGATACCGCAAAAATCTATCATGATGAATGAAGGGATATGCTATTATTGATTTGAGATCTTCTTGAAGAGAAAATATTATCACGTAGAGAAGAAAGAGAAGAATAAAAGTGGCAAATGAGTGAAAGTTAAAAAAAAAATAAAGACCTAATTTTATATGAAAAATTCTTATAAGACAAAAAATCATGGGAAAGAAATATTTAATCTAATATGTTATTAAATGAGTACGAAGCAGAGATAAGTGTGCAGTGTTACAAATTGCTCCTTAAATCCCAATAGTCAATCATATGATGATAAGAGAAGATGCTTGATAGAAGCAACGGAGAGATGAATGAGCTCAAAGGAAAGCATTAAGCCAAAGTAGTGGCCATTAGATAGTAGCAGTACAAAAACCTTAATTAAAACTATCTGAGCTGAAAAGTCCAAGTATCAAAAGTGGGAGAGAGGACTAAAGAGAGCAAATGTTTATTTGTTGACTAGCTTAAACTTCCAGAGAGGCCCAGAATAACTACAATGAATGCCACATAGTTCTAAACACTTGAAATTATTAGGTGCGTCATATGGAACATGTCAGTCGTTCGCTTGTAAATGGAGACGTGCAATGTGCCGCTGGTGAACCTTGGGCTTAATGGCAGGTAGATGGACTAGACGGAGAGCGAGAATTGGATGAAACCTTAGGTTTAACAGCAAGCGGATGGAGTGGATGGAGAACGAGAACTGGACGGTCCGGTCACATTAACACAGTGGTCTAATTAGACCCTCAGTTCACCACTATTGGACGTACAACACGATAGTGTAGTTAGCGTGATTGGATTATCAGGTTCTCGAGCTTTGTCTGCTCTTCATCCACCAGCCACATGACGCATCGCCACTCATAAGTGAATGGCTGATATGTTCTACATGCCGCACCCAATAATTATCTCTAAATACAGGAATTTAGAATTTAATTAATATTTTTTCCCTCAAAATTGGCTAATCAAATAAATTTTGAAACTGTTTTCTTTACTACACTACCTCACCAACTTGAGTCTCATTAATTTTATAATTCAATAAATGTTGTATAAGCATTGTACTCCCCCTCTCATTTTTTTTTTTGAAGGTAGTACTCTCCCTCTCAACTGTTCTCTCTCCCAAGACTCTTGAGATTCCTCCCTTCCCCCACCCTCTGTCTCTTCCTCTCCTTTGATTTATATTCTACTTTCGTTTTCACAGGCGTAACACCAGGGTTCATCGGGAAGAGGCAGCGCCAACCAGCCCAACTCCTCATCAGAGAAAATTTACCAGGTGTCCATCTCCCCAAAATACCATCCTTTTTGTTCTCATTTTAAAACAACAAAATGATTTTCCTCTTCCAGCGTATGTCTTCCTCCATCTTTCTCCCCTCCCCTGTTTACCTGCTCTTGGTTTTCATTTCCTCCTACTCAAAAGCTCCCTTCTGACCCTCCGCCAAGGTATCAGCCTTTAGCAATAGCTTCGTCTGTTTGATTGAATATATTTTCTCTTTGAAGAAAGAAATTCAGCCCAATTTTTTTCGTAGCTTTGTAGGACAAGACGTCGGGATTCCGACCTTTTTTTCTCAAAGTGGGATAGCGGATTTCTGGAAGAAAGTGACCTCTCTCTGTGTTGTATTTGGTATCCACCATCCTCATCGCTTCACTCCTTCTAACTTTTCCTTTTCTGAATATTTGCAATGAAAAGAGATTTTTCATAGATATGAAATAGTAGATACCAAACCCATTTCTTTGATTCTGCTATGAGCTTGTCGGCCTCGAATTTTTCTCATATTTCTAGCTTTTGTCTTCTATTTCGACCAATTAAGGATCAATAACGAAGAAGGTGCTTTTATTGCTATGATTTTCATTTGGGTTGCAACTTCTAATCTTTGAGTTGTTCTGATTTTTTTTTTTCTTTCCTTTGCAGAGCATTATCATGGTAGTAGATAAAGCCGGCAATGTGATTTTAGACATTGAATGCTTAAAGCAGCCTCCGGATAAATTTTGTTCCGCCAGTGTAAATAATCTCATCCCCTTTTGGTTCGGACTTGCATGTTCATCTGAATCTTGTATGTTCTTCTGCGGCTGCGTTGCAGAAATCTCTTGCTCGTAAAAATCTGTTGCTGTTCGAGAAGCAGAGTGTTGAGGAGCAAGAAGCTGATGATCCCAAAAAGCTCTTTATAAAAGGCAAGAAGAAATGCTTCATCTTATTTCTCCATTCTTATGTTCAGGATTAGGAATGTTATTATCATGTGGCAAGCTGTCATTCAGTTGTATATTTCTTTCAAAGAGCCTAAAGACAATAAAAATCAAAAGCAGCCATTTGTCATCTGATCTAAAGTTAAACCTTATCTTTCTCGATGGCTTGCGAAGAAGAAGGATTTATGAAGTCGAACTGAAACAAAACGATGGTGCTGACAATGAAAATTGGGATGTAGCAATTGAAATCATTCATTAAAGAGTAATGAGTGAGTAGTCAGTTGTATCGCAATTCATTTCTGCCATATAAATGATTGATATCTAAAAATTGTTTGAACCCAAACTTTGTTTTTCTCCATACATGTGAATGCCATCTTAACTCCAACTTTCCTGCAGTGCACCCTCCTCTGCTAGATCTACTAAAGCTGCCATTGGTTTCAAGCAAAGCTTTCACAACACTACCATCTGTGGTTAGTAGTCCAATTCCAGCTGATTCTGGAGATGGAAGGAGCAAAAGGTTTCAGCGCTTAACTGCCATTCATCCGCGGAAAATCCTCCTCTTCTTCGCCACCATGTAAGTTCTGTCACAGTCGTTTTCTTCACTCCAGAATATCTTGGTAATTATTAGTGGCATTTCACTGCTAAAGCTGACTAATGAAGGGGATAAAGCAAAGATGTCTTAGTCTTCTTAAAGCTTAAGCTGGAAAAAATTAAATAACCTCGATTGAGCTCAATTTCAGCAAAATTTTGTATGAATCAGAATCATTGTGGTTGATTGTGCTATGCGCAGATCTCAAATTCACTAAACAAATTCTTCTACTTTCTTCCTCCACTAGATATGAAAATTTGATTTGCAAATGATTTGATTATATAGATTTCAACTGATTCTTTAAATTAGAGAGCTCTATCAAGTTGCTGTCCTGCAGCTGGCTGTAATTTAAGCTGCTTATCTGCCTCATGTGGAACCATTAAAAGCTGAAGCTTTATATGTGCTGTTCATTTTAGAAAAAGCTAAGCTACCTTGTGATTGACATTATTTGGGCCTCATTGAGTATCACTTTGTGCCCACACAGTATGTGGGCAAACTTCAATTACTATCCTTTCATATTCTATTAAGCTATAAATTGTTTAATCAATCCTAGAAACAACGCTCTCATCTCAGTCATCCTCGTGGCACATTTGATTGTTCGATGTTACTTCTGTGGCAAGAATGTTACAACCACGAGTTCAGCTAACCACGAGTTCAGCTATCCACTTCACGTTTTCGACCTTCCTCCCATCATGGTCAGACCACAGAGTTTGACATCTTGACATGCCAACTGAACCTGATTATCCAAAATATTTGAAGATTCATTCAGATCAGAAAGCCAACAATTCGTCGAGGTGGATTCCAATTTTCCAACAATGTCATGCTACTTGAAGGCTTTATTGGGGACGAAAGAGCCTTTACTAGTTAAGGAATTAATAACGGGCATGATTAGTTGAAGGCATTATGGCATCCCACTTTCCATGAACATGTGCTTCACATCTCATCAATGTTATCCATTGACTTCTAATATTCAGGGACAACCATTACTCAGAGAATAGGCAGTTATACTTACGTTGAGACTCTACAAATTTCCTTTCAACACAAACGAGTTTGTGAGAATGTAAAATTTCTAGATCATTATCTACAAGCATAAACTTTTAGCTAAGTTGGTAACTAGAGAATTACCGTGGTATTTAAGCCAGAGGTGCCAAGTTTGAGTTTTAGTGACTTACAATTATCCTAGTACAAGGTTACTTAAAAAAAGACTATGTTGAATTGAATCCATATTGTAAAGTAAATTAGATTGCACGTGAGGGGGTGTATAAAGCATGGACATTTCAAAAATTATGCCATGTCTGTATCGGACACATGAACAGTGGGGATACACGAGGACACGCGGGCACATCGTATCGAACATGCCACACGGTGGTAGATCAGAACCCTTTCAAAAGGTTCTCCAAGGAAATTTGATTGCCAAGTTTCTCTTTTTTCTTCTTTTTACCACTTTTTTTCAGGAAAAAGATCTCCATGGTAGATCAGAACCCTCCTATGGCTAAACAATCAAACAACCTCACCATTATGCCAATGCCCACCATCAATGATACATAAGTGAAATCTCTCATGCTGGGGCAACACCTTCAATTTTTTGAGCCATTATGATCCTACCTACAACCTTGCCTGAACCCATTCCAGAAATTTGGGTTTTGGTTTTGCCCAATAGTTACTCGAGCTGGATTCGGGATATAATTTTTTAACCTAGAGTTTGGTTCAAAAATTATCGTATCGATTGGGCTCGGGTTCACCCAAATAGAGAAATTTATAGTCCATTTTTAGCTCCCATTTATCAAACAGATCAGGTTGGGTCAGATTGCTCGACTCCAATCCAACGCGTTAACCAATTTTACCACACCAACTTTGGTTTTTCGCATAAACCAGATTTGTTAGGTAGAATCAATCCTGAGAATGCTAATCCTTGCTGATATTTACTGCCGCAGGTCCAGCATTGGTACAACGATTCTCATATACTTCACTCTAGCCATTCACCGCAGAGGAGGCCTGTAGCTCCTGCTGAAGCTCTTAGGTAGGAGGAACTGATTCTCTGCTACTATTTTCTGAAGGAGGGGATCAACAGAAAGAGAAGAAGTGCGAGAGGTAAAGAGCAGATTAGAATGCATATTGCTCGAAATGATGCTGGGGAAGATGCTGTGAGAATTTACAGTTGAGTTATGGCTAAGTTTGTTTGTTCAAAGGACTGTGGAGCAGTGAACTCTCTTCAGCTTCTTTCAGAGCTGTCATTAATTAGACCATCGCCATCTTCATGGCCTGCATATTAATGTATTCAATGGAGTGAGGCTGTCCTTCCCAGCATTTTATTGCTCTTATTTAATGCTTTTGGCTTTTGTTTTCTGTCTTCAAGTCTGTGCTCAATATATCAGAAGAGTTGATCAATTGCTTTGCCTAATTCGTTGGATCATCTTGTTTAAGTAAATGAAGCAATCCATAATAATATCATTAAAAATATCAAATTAGATTTGATCTATATGTGCCAACCACTGAATTGATGTGTATCATTTAAGTTATCTACATTATACACCACGGTACTTTATCTTCTCGAACAGCTTTTTGAGAATATATTGTCGATGAATTTCTTACTTTGTGAACAACTCTTCTTTAGCAGCGTTAGTAACAAAATCAAAAAATTTTAAACGGAAGGGTTATCATGCTTGGATTTTGTTGTTAGCCTCATTATCATATTTAACGTATTGTGTTATTGTGGATCTTTTGATGCTTCATTGTCTTCCTTTCGAGCACATTAAGTACACAATCATGCCTCACGTTAATGTGCTTCGACGTCAAGCGCGTACTTGGATTTATCAAGTAGATGACACTCTAATTTATCCCAGTTTAGGTGAAAGTATTTTGTTTGTGATCTAGTTCTTCGACAAGCCGCTTCACTTCATCCACAATAGCTCCTATACTCATCCTGGTACCATTTCATACTTATGATTTACTTGGTTTTTGTAGTTGAAACAACTAAACACTAGTGCAATTTTGGTGAATGAGAGACAACTTCTTCTATTATAGTGAGATATTTTAACACCGACTTTCTTGAGTTGATGTCTCGAAACACAAGCTTAGCCCAATTTGGATTTCACATGATTTACTTTATTGCTCCTCAGTGCTCATTTTCTAGATTTAAAATGTAAACAACTTAAAACTCCAAATGCATGTCATATCTAGCTTATGCACAGTATTGCATCCATATTATCGAGTAGGGGTCTTCTTCATTTATTCTAATGAGCATGCAGAACAACTCAAAGTGATTTCTTAAAGAGATAGTAGCACTCCTTTTATATGACGTACTTTTTTGAAGCAGTATTTTTATCATAGCTAATCTAGATCAATTCTTTCTCTCTCTTTCTCCCTCGTGGAGGTTCTCACTTTTTGGTTAAAAGAGCATTGTGAGTTTTGATCTTGAGCTTGCGAAAAAAATTAATTGTGATTTTTTGAGACCAATAAGAAGGAGTGGTGGTGGGTTTATGATCCCTTAACAAGTTTGGGGTTTTGAATTTGAGCCCATGAAAGCTTCACTTTTGAACATGGCCCAAAAAAAGAGTGTTGGTAATAAACTTGAAAAAAAAAATAATGTTCAAAAAGGAATTATTTGTAAGGTTTTTTTTTTTTTTCTCATTAAAAGCTAGTTTAGTAAAATTTCTAATTGAAAGCATGCATAGCAAAATAGGAAAATATGACTAAATTCTTGATTTTTCATAATTTTATTGTTTCACTATTTGATAACATAATTTTAAAATTAATTATTTTAATTGATTAAAATTTTTTAGTAAATTTGACATGAAAACTATGACATAAATAGATATTACTAAGTGCTACGATATTTAGAAATAATATTCTTTTATAATGGCAAGATTATGATTAAAAGATGATAAGATTATCTCTTAACTTGTTTCTGTACTGATCGTTTTTTAAACATAAAGACGAAGATAAATAAGTAAAGATTTTTCAATTGTGGACAAACTTTAACTAAAAATGTCGAAAATGACAGCCTTATTTCATCGACATCTGCTGTCTATCGAATAAAAATTCTCGAAAAAGTTGATTTCATTGAAGAACAGGCCCTGTTTGGCAATGGGCTAAAAACCATAGCTAAAATTACTCATGGTCAAAATCTTAAATTTATTTTAAAAAAATTTAAAAAATTATTTTATATCTCATCTCACATAAATTTCAACATTAAACAATCACTTTATTTCACATCCAACACAATTCTCAATAAATCAATCAATTTTATTTCATATCATATATTATTTTTAATATAATCAACTTACTTTATTTCACATCATACATATTTTTTAAAAATAACTAAAAATTTTAAATAATTTTTTTTTTTTTTATTACCAAACAGAGCCAGAGTCGAATTGTTTTAATATAATCCGGGTATGGACTTGGGATAAACTGTGCAAACTCGGAGGCCTCTCACTCCCATCTTTTCTTATGTTATATTATTCGTTTTCCCATCTCGGTCCTTCTCTTGCCCCTTCTCTCTTCGCCCTCACCTTTCCCCCAAGCTCGGATTCCAGCGCCGCCAAGGCCGCTGCAGCCGTAGATTGCTGTTCCCGTTGCATCGGGTGCACTGCTGATTGTTCAGCGGCAACGGATCCGATTTGTCCATCAGCGTCAGTTTCGGCGGGAGGGCCATGGATTCCGGGAGCGGTCGCAGCGATCCCCGTCCTGTGACGGCGAAGGAGGAGGCGGTGAAGAGGAATACGGACTGCGTCTATTTCCTCGCCTCTCCGTTGACTTGCAAGAAGGTGATTTTCTCCGTCTGATCTCTTGTGCGTTGTCTTTTGCTTCACCTCCTTTTTCCTTTTTTGAGGTTCTTACTTTTTGTTCCCTGTTTTGCATATATTCCTGGTGTGGATTTAGGGGATTTGGTGGCGAGAAAGGATGGAGTTTGTCTGTTTGACGGCTAGGGTTAGGATTACTTTTTGCTTGCTATTTTTGTTCTGTGTTCTTTGGAGTTGATTGGTATTTGTTACCTGCAGAGAACCCTTCTTTGTGTTGTTGATGTGGCTTGTAGTTGCGTCTTTTACGCTTTGAGAGGCGATAAGGGGCTAGGGTTTATTAGACGCTACTCTTGTTAAGCTTTGGGTTTTGATTTTGTTCCTTCCTCTCTCTTTTTGACTTCTGACTTGAATGCTTATTCTTAGGGATATATTTATATATGTCAGTTCTTAGAATTTCACTATGGGCAAGGTGGGCTTGAAGAAGTGAACGTTGATGTTATTGCATATTCTTGAGTGTTTATTTGTTGAATCTCTGGTTACCAACTGACCTAAAAACTTAAGCTAATAGGTAATGGCCCAGGGATATTTTTATATTCTTATACATCTCACGCACAAGCTTCTTTGCTTCTTAGCATGGATTCATCATAAGTTTATTTTCTTTTTATTTTAATCTTATGTAAGAACTTGAGTCCTCTGGCTTTAATATCATGTTAAATTTTTGATTACCAACTTACCTTAAAACTTAAGATGATAGGTAATGGCTTAGGAATATTTTTATATTCTTACATTAATTAACTTGAGGGAATGAGTAGGAGCTATCACTATGAAATATGGAAGAGTTGTTCCTTGGAGGCTAATGGCTACTGCTTGCTAGCAGTTTTGCCAGATTTTTCGGTGGTGTTTTCTTTTTTTTTTCGTCACTTGCACTCTAAAGATTATACTCTTAGATTCTGCCTACCATTTATATGTTTGTTTTAGTTCCTTGCATGTATAGTTCCGGCTGTAGAGCTAGGTTTGTGATGTTTGTGGCATGATATTGTAGTTTTTGAGCCACATGTAATTGGCATCCTGACGGGATGCCATGACTATGATATTTGATTCTCCAATTAGTTATTTTACTGTCCAAGCGTCCATTATGGAAATAGTGATTGTTTTTATTTTTATGGTCATGTTTGCTTTTAAGTTCTCAGATGGTTTTATGAAGTTGGAAAAACAATTGTAGTCAAATGAGATTGTGGATGTCCTGACAAACAGAAGCTCCGGCTGTACTTGTGAAAACTATAAATTTTCTTTTGCTAGACTTGTTACCTTTCTGTTGACATCTGTCTCATGCAGCTTTTCAAAGCTGCCAATCACCTTACTGTTTTTGTGAGACTGAAGAATTTTTTTACGGGTTATTACCTAGAGTAGGATTAATTTCAGCTTCCAAATGATACACATGGTCCTCATAAACTATTTTTAGGGTTTTCGTATTTTTGTAAATTCTTGAAAAATTGTTTCTCATGTAGCAACATGTCATATAGACTGGTCTCTTCTTTCAAGCAATAATCATGTCTTGTGCAATGATGTTATTCCAATATGTTGATTAACTTATTGGTTTACATTGACATTAGAGTTTAGCTTTCATATACCTTGCTAACCATAAAGTATACTCGATCAAAATTCCTCATTGTGATGGTGATAGTCAATAAGGGACTTTTTCCTTTGTTTGGCTTGCTTTTATAAGACAGTTGTGGCCGTTTAAGTTGGTACGAAGTAGAGAGACTCAGTCATCATGTTTCTGGCGGTTGAGCATCTTCTTCAAGGAGTAGGATAGACTTGGGTATTGTTTTCCTGTATATTCCTTTGGGATCTTGGAGGGAGTACTTATATTTCCAATGGATTTATTGAGTAACTTGTGATAGTTAGGTAGTGGGAGCCCCATGGAAGATCTTTACTTGCTTATCTAGTGAGGTGAGAAAATTGTCCTGTAAAGTGCTCGGTGCCAACCTTTGCTGTGTCCAATTTAGAATAGAAGATCTTTATCTTATGACAACCCTTCATTCTTACATTATCTACTGGTGGATAACCAGGTGTGGACAATCATTTTGAACTTTATTTCGCAGATTCCATCTACGACTGGTGTATATTGTGTGTTTTACATCTCATCTGATTTTTTTCCCCTTGTGCAGTCATCATTCCTATCACATGATCTTGAATCACCTGTACTAATGGAAAGTGTTATTGTACATAGAGCTGAATGAAGTAAAGAGATCCATGCCCATTTAGTTTGGAATTAAGGCTTTTTTGTGATTGTATTCATCATTCATATACTTTTTTCACTTGAATGTGCCTATGTATTGAAATTTACCTATACTTCAAGGTCATGACAACTATTCTTGATTTAGGGAAGTGAATGTGAGTATCGCCACAGTGAAGGTGCTAGGGTTAACCCAAGGGACTGCAGATACTGGTTAAAGGGAAATTGCTTGAATCCTAAATGCTTATTCCGTCATCCGGTGAGTTTTCTTTATTCTTCTTTGCATGCAAGCATTAATGGTGTTACTGTAATTAACCATGCTAATCTCTACAAGAATTTAAGAGGCTGCTCATTACAATTTCGCCTCCGATTCCAATTGCTTTATATTTTAGTAAAATGCAAAAATTTAAAGCTGCTATTAGTTTCAGTCCGACTCAGTCCAGTATTTCACTAGTTCTCCAGGAACTGAAATTTGCTTAATATTTTTCCTTCAGCCGCTTGATGGCCTGGTTGGGAACACTGGGGATACTTCAGTGCCATTGTTTACTGCTACGCAAATAACACCCTCTATGCAGTTGTCAGTGGCTAATTCTTCTGCTCTTAATCCTACCAGAAACACTGTTCCATGTTATTACTTTCAGATGGGTGGCTGTTTGAAAGGCGATAAGTGCTCTTTCATGCATGGGCTGCAGCCTGCTGTTAATCTTGCGGTACAGCCAGCTGGAAAGTCTTCTGTACCTGTCGGAACTCAGTTGGAGAAACCCAAAGAAACTTTGGGAATAAAAAAATGTGATGGTCAGCAGAACTTCTCAACTAAAGAGAGTGCTAAGCCCATTAATGGTTCAAATAAATCAGCGAAGGGCCTCAAGGTGCTGGAGAATCCTAGTACTAATTTTGTACATAACAGCAGTTTACTTCCACATTCAGGTGGGATGGGGCTTTCGAGATCTCAAGCAACTAATGTTCATATGCAGGCGGATGAGCATCATCAGCTTGGAAGGGAAGATGGTGAAATATTTCGGGAACCTTCTCGAGTTCACAATACTTCTTTGAGTGGGCCTGTGAACCACCGAATTCGGTCTTTGGATGATAGCTATCGTAACGGCAGGGGCGCCGAGGAGGCCTTGAGGGAGTCTTCTCCTGGGTTCGATGTTCTTGTTGATGATGTTGTGGAGGATACCGAGTTCTTTCATGACAGAGACGGCTTCACAACTGTATCTGTTCATGGTGAAAGAGACTTGAGGACTTCCTCTGTGTCTGAAAGGATTTCAGAGAAACCAATATCTTCTGAAAGAAGATCTGCAGGGAGACTCAGGAGTCCTGATAACAATGTTATGGATGTCGTGGATCTCCGTCATCAGTTACTGAAGCAAAGAAGGCTAAATGGTTTTTTGCCTGCTAACACTTCTGATCATGTTGAGCCCTGCAGAAGAAATGAACAGAACTTGCGTGATAGGTCTAACAAGTTAGATCTAAGGAAGGCTTCAGAAACCACCCTTAGCAGTCGCTTGAGAGGCAGAATTACTCTCCCTAAGCCATCTTCCCTGGAAATTCCCTTCGACGTAGAGGTTAATAGAGACAGGATAAGGCAAAGGAGCAGATTATCACCTGTGAGGCAATCTGTTACTCATGCGAGGCATGGTGAGAGATCAAGCGGATGGCGAGAAGATGACTCTGCAATTACAAGAAGTTTGAGCAAACAATTGAAAGCAAGAGATGTTGATGATTCACTAGATTTCGCTGGTCCAAAAAGCCTTGCAGAGTTGATAGGCGTCAAGCCCTCGAAGGCTGCAACACTTGAGGAATCTGAAACTATTTCATTTGAAGGCCCAAAGCCATTAAGTGCTCTTCTGAAGAGGAAAAGAGAGCCTGGGTCTGAGAATGATGGAGCTTCTGCTGTTAGCTATGGAATTAAAGAATCTGGGGAAAGAGAAGTAATTTCTTCCACTTCTTCTGCAGGCCCAATCCCAGAAATGCTGTCAGTGAATGCCGTTGAAGCTGCTAGTAATCTCGAAGAACTGAAGGTGGGTGCGGTTGAGGAGGAAGAAGAAGAGGGTCTGTTTCCTGCAGAAGATGAACAAATAACTTATGAGCAGCAGTATACTGCAGAAGATCAAGAGCTAGATTATGCTGATGGAAGAGGGAAGGAAGGTAATTATGCGAGGTATGAGGATGAAAATTACGGAACGGAAGATGAGAACCCTATGGATGTGGATGTGGAAGTGGATGATGATGATGCAGACGACTTTGCGAAGAAGATTGGTCTCATTTTTTCTTGAAATCGAAGAAGAAAAAACACGTTGCAGCCATGCTTGTTGGAACCTCAGCAATGTCTCCATATTGCTCCAATGCAGTTTTCCCCCTTTTGCTTCCTTCTCTTTATCGTAAGAGATCTGTGAGTTATCATCACTCCAGAAGTGCTATTGTTAGTAAAATGGAGGCTTTTAACTTTTATGCGGATGTTCTCTAATGTGAGTTCTTCAGAACCATGAAATTTTATTGTATTTGTGCTTCATAAAGATCCGTGAAATTTATAAGGCTTTCATGATCTCTCATCTCTGATTCTACATGATTTTCTAGGAGGTTTCTCCCCTGGTTGATAAATAATTTTTTTAAAATAATTATATATATATATATATATGTCACTATGTAAAATTTTATTTACATATTAATTACTTAAAGTATTTATTTATGTGTATATTATCTTATAATTTTCAATATTATAATATTAATATTTTGTCACTATTATCACCTTAAAATTGTAGCTTATGATGGAATTTAGAAGGAGAGAACATCTTAGCTGTTAAAAGGTAATAGATGGTAGTTTTTTAAAAAAAAACTTTCAGAATGGTGATGTTCTATGTGGCAGCTATAAAAAAATGATGCCATCGATCAATGAAAGCAGAGATATAGTCGAGCACATCACTGCTGATGAAGATCTCGAGATAGGTAGAACAGAGAAAGAAAGAGGAGGGAAAAAAATATATTTGATGCTAGTAATTTTTTAAGAATAATTAATATTTAAATATAATTTTGTATAATTATGTTTATGCAATTTTTTTCCTGAGCTATGTATGCCCTCCTTCAGAAATTCTTTACATATAAATTTTATATTTACATCATATAGATTCCTCTAATTTGTGCATGTTAAACATTAATTTTGAGTTAAAAATAAACATCACATAATATATATATTTTAATATTAAGTAATAATTTACTTTAATTCAAATTTTTCATAAAATTTAAAATAAATATATCATACCACAAATGAAGAAGCATAACTTTAGTAAGTAATTAAAGCAAAAAATACTTAAATGAGTCTTTATCAGATTTTGGACTGTTTTTAATACTCAACTTGAGGTGTGATGCTCATGAGATTTGGAATTTGTGTATTAATTATATCACAGAATTTGATGTTAAATGAATTATTTGATGAGGATATACATATTCCCCTTAATATCTTATATATATATATATATATTATTTTGATATAAAAACTAAAAATATTTTTTAATCGATTTACACACAAACTAAATCAAAACCTTGAAAGTCAACGAAATGGGCCCACCCATGCTCATCTGGGCCATGCCAGGCTGTCCTCACATCTTCCTTGCAGAAAGAAATCTCTATCCACATTATCATTTCCTCAATTAATAGGTTTTCTATTAAAAATTATATTTATATATATTTATTTATATATAAGGTTAATGGGCCGCTTTAAATTGATGTGATGAATTTTAAAATTTTTCTGAGATTAATAAAACACTTTAAATTTATGCATAAATTTTAAATTCTTTCATATAAATTTTTGAGATTCTTAGAACTAGTCCTTTATCATTTTTAAAGGCAACTAATTTGAAATATTTTATTAAAATAATAATTTATATGAAAATTTTAGAGATAATTAACTACATGCCACACCATCTAGTTTTATTTATATTTTACCCATCCATTCTTAGTTAATTACGCTATGCACACTCAAAATATTATAAAAATTTACATACACACTTGAGTTAAAATTTAATCAAAATTTATTTAAAAAATTATATTTTTACCCTTAATGATACATATTTTTCTTTTCCTCAATACAACAATAAAGTGCTGATTTGTCTTAAAATTAATTCACGTCGCGGATGTCTCCTTCCTTTGCCGTCACCTAAACATTAAGGTTTTAGGATTTTCATTCAAAATATATTTAAATATCCTTAAAATAATATAATGAATGGCTCAGATATTTTGTAATCTAACTATAGTCAGATTATTAAAAAATTATGATTACTCATTATAATAAAAATAAGTTAAAATATGTGTATATAAGATTCTATAATATTTTGAGTGTGCATAGCATAATTAATAGAGAATAAATGAACAAGATATAAATAAAACTAAATTGTGTGGCATGTAGTTAATTATCCAAAATTTTAACTAATTTATCACACCATATCAATATTAAGATCTTGCATATCAATTTTTAAAATCTATAAAGCTATTTATTAAACTCAAAAACTCAAGAATAATTTTCCTTAAAAGTTTAAATTAATTTATAAATATATATTATGAAAGATGCACTATATTTTAAATACTATGGGATAATTTACCAAATTCAAACCGAAAAAAATAATCTTCTTATCCTGCCCTTTAATTACTAATTTTTTTTCCTTTTATTAAGCATGTAGAAAAGAGTAAATTACATTCAGCTTCTCCATTTTAGAATATAATATTATATAATTTCATAATTTTAAATTTTTACCTCTAGCTCCCCAAGTTTAAACAATTATACATCACTAGGGTCTATTTAGACAAAACTTTAAAAAAAAAGGCAAATGTAATTTTTTTTTCTTTTTAATTTACTAATTAGTTGAATATTGCCTTCAATCTCTCATCAATTCTCCACATTTGAGTAGTCTCTGTGTCACCATCGTTCTTATAATTAGAGAATGAGTGAGAGAGATATTTAAAATATAAGAAAAATTATATGTGTATTACTAAAAATTAACTAATTTATATATTTAGTACTCAACTATCTAATATTATATACTAGCTACAAGGATCATATAAAAATTATAATTTATGTACAGCTTTTGTCAAAAAATTATGGCATGTACATAGCATCAAAAATTATAAATTTTAAATAATTTTTGTGGCTGATATGCAATATAAAAAATTTAAGTTACAAATATATAAAATAATTAAATTTAGTGCAATGTCCCAAAATGTAAACATTTTTTAACAGAGTTTTGAATTGAAAGATCAAATTGTTAAATTGTGCATAATTTGGGGACTTAGAATTTAATAATTTAAAATTATGAACTTAGACGTAATTTATCTTAAAAAATAAAATAAAATTGGCAGCAGATATTTCTAAATTCTAATGATATCTCTTCCCGCGCAGCGCAAGCGAAGCCTTCGTCGGATCTTAGCGGGTTCGCTGACGTCATCCGTCCTGCGGGATCTCCCAACTGTCGCCTGCCGGCTTCTATTTCTCTCTCTTCTTAGATGAGGGAGAAGGAAAGAGGCGAGCAAGATCTCGTCTTTATCGTTCTATCTTCCGAGCTTCTTGCTGATATTCGCCGGGAATGGCGGCGGCCGGAGGCGGAGGCGGAGGCGGCGGCGAGGTGGTGAGGGAGCTGCACGTGCTGGCGGTGGACGACAGTTCCGTCGACCGCGCCGTCATCGCGAGGCTCCTCCGCAGTTTCAAGCACCGAGGTTGCCCGACATTCCGCTAATTCTTTGCAATTTGGAGGTGTGGTTTTGTAATTTTTGGGTTGTTCGGGGCTGATTGTGATATTTCGTGGGGTCAGTGACGGCGGTGGAGAGCGGGATGCGAGCGCTGGAGATGCTCGGCCTCGGCCTGGTGGGCTTTTTTGCACTGGGGTCCTTAGATTTACTGTAATTGCTTTCGTAGGGTCAATTGTGTAAAACATTTGTGCGTGCAGGAGCCCGATGTAAATATGATAATTACCGACTACTGGATGCCAGGGATGACTGGGTTTGAGCTTCTAAAACGGATCAAGGTCAGTTCTGCGATCAAAATAAATAAAATAAAAAATATATATATTTATTTATATATTATTTAAATATACATTATTTGCATCTAATTAATTTAATTAGTTTTTATTAACTAAATTAATTAGCGGCATAGTAAAATATTTGTAATATTTTAATAAACTTTTACGTATTTCTTTCAACGTGCATTTTTTTGATAGGAGCATTTGTTGATGTTTAGTATGTTATAAGAATATGCTCGTTTGCCCAACATAAAATTAATTCATTAATGTTAATTTAAGTGATTAAAAATAATTATATCTCATAGCACATATTATTAAAATAAAACAAAATTTTTTGATATAAAAATAAAATTTATTTATTTTACTAATATAATAATTAATTATAGGTCAATTACGCTCAGGTCCCTGAGTTCAATACTTAATAATGCGCAGTACATGTTTTTAAAATTATAATATTGTGTCCCTGAATTTTAATAAATTATTAAATAGGTCTTTTTTTATTATTAAAATTTTTTAGAATTATCATTTTACCCCTGCCCCTTTCTCTCCTCCCAATCCCGCGCACGCTCGCTTGCTGTGAGGCCGCCGCGCGACGTGTCCGGCGACAGGTTCGGCGGTTGCGCGGCTTTCGCGCGATCTGCAGGCGGCAACGCGACCCACTGGAGGCCCCGCGGTCCCCGCGCGTATGCAAGTCGAGTAAACCTCAAGGATTTAAGTGAAATTTTTTGTTATTTAATTAAGTTTAAATTTTAGAACAGAAATATAAAATTTTTTAAAAAGAAAATAATAATTATAATTTATATTCCGGTATATGGTACAGGAATCACAAGATTTGAGGAAGATCCCGGTGGTCATCATGTCGTCTGAGAACGTTCCCACGCGGATCACCATGTACAAACCCGAATTCGCTTTGGGGGCATTTCCGTCTTTTCGCATGTAATATTTTAATTATTTCTATTTCTATAAATATTGTTATTTTTGTGCAGGTGCATGAAGGAAGGAGCTGAGGACTTCTTGCTGAAGCCGGTGCAGCAATCCGACGTGTCGCGGCTGTGCAGTAAGATGCTGCTATGAGATTAGGGCAGACTTTGGACTGTCAGGATTGAACGCAGCTGAAAGATTACGTCAGTCATTTGAAAATACACTTTCAAGGAATTAGAGAATGGAGTGAATTAGAAGAGCAAACCGTTATGAATCCTCTAAATGCGTAATTTTTACCGTCTTTTTGGTCACGCTTTGGTTCTGTTGCATCTGGATTCACGCTCCATCATCTGGACCGCACACATGGAAGCTTACGTGGCATCAACAGCACGAGTGCTTGACGTCGAATATAAGAAAGTATCACCCCGAACAACAAACGCTGAAAAAGATCGAGACGAACAAGAAGGACCAGAGCTGACCAACGCCTGACGAAGCATCGGTGACCATACTGCTTTCAAGAGGTATGAACTCTCCCGTCGTCAGATCGTACCATCCGTACATCGTACAGCAAGGGCCAGGAAGTGGCCCCCCTGCAGACATTGATGGGTCGTCACTAGAGCTGAAGTCCATTATGCTGAAATGACTCTACAGAGTAGATCAGGATATAAATACCTCACTGTAACGGGAAAAGTCGGAGAGGTTCGACCCAAAAAAATATTTCTACCCCAAAATTCACTCAGCTTCCTTACTGTAACTCCAAAAAAGAGTGATTCTAGTGATTTTTAAAAGCCTCCCCGAAAAGAGCCATGGTTTTTTCCTCAGCCGGTTTTCCAAGTAAAAAATTTAATTGTTTCTCGTCTTAATAATTTAGTGCCGTAACGTAGGATCAGACCCGATCCCTTCAAACGCCCATGGAAGATTCTCATGGCGAAAACACTCCGCCACCAGGCGGACAGCAGGCAGCACGCTTGCCCCAGGAGAATCCCATCACAGACTACCGGCAGCTTCAAACACTTACGAACACGGTCGCTACGCTTGCCCAAACGATGAACACCTTCCTCACCAACCTATCGACCCTCCTCCAGCAGCAGAGACCCCTTCCTCTAGCTCTACCCCTCGAAGGCCCGCCTCCACAGCCGAGCGCGGAGCGCGTCGAACTACCCACTGAGGAGGCCAGCCCGCACGCTGCCGTCGAAAGTCGGCCGGAGGTGTACCCTCCAGCTCCCCGGTTGATACAATATTCTCGCCCGCCATAATGGCGGCGCCAGCACCACGCGCCTACAAGGCTCCCCGAGTCGGCGACTACGACGACCTCACCGACAACACGTGAAGCGCTTCGAAAACGCTCTGGCGACGAGTGACCCTCTCTCAGACGCATACCAGTGTCGTCTATTCAGGAATACTCTGACGGGCCTGACGCTGGATTGGCTCGATGAAATCCCCCAGGGCTCCATCCAAAGCTTCCTGCAGTTCTCCGAGCAGTTCTGCACCAGGTTCGGAACCTCATGGACTACCTCCCGAACAATCCATAAGCTCTGGCAGATAAGACAGGCCCCCGATGAATCGTTGCGCAACTACGTGGACCGGTTCTCAAAGATGAACGCAGAGATGAAAAACACTACCGATGACAGATCGACCATGATCTTCGTCTATAGCATTCTACCCGGGGAGTTGTACGACTCTTTTGTCGACGACATGCAAATAATGAACTCCGTGCCGTGAACTGTCAATGGTCAATCAATTAACAGCGGAAATTTATATAACTATCATCATACCAACGTCAAATCAGAGCAGCTAAATACCTCAGCATAAAAACAAACTAAAAATGTAACAACCAAAAGTATACAATATCATATTCCAAATATTTACAAGATATCTCAGACAAACTCACATCTGACATACAAAATGATTGTTTGTCAAGAGTCCTAAAAATATCTGTATACAAGTCCTATTCACATATTTACAAGATCACACGACTGACAAAGAAACATCACCTCCTTTCAAGGCTTCCAAAAAGAGCAGAAAGACTCCAGTCTCAGGTTTGCTCTTAATATGAAAATTTTGGTGTAAAGAAGTAAGCTTACAACTCAATAAGAGGACTATTCACAGCAAATAAAATGAATACTCAAAGTTAGTTAGTTTGTCAAATTGATCTTTCGTAATAACTTTTTAAAACATACAGTAAGATAATTCATATACCACAAGAGGATGAAATGCATATGAAATACAATACATATATAACCCACCGATATACACAAATGAGATTCGATATATAACCTACTGGCCAGAGGTTTCAGATATCCTCGAAAGAGGAACAAATTTATATTCTAGTCAAGTTCAGATCCCGTCATGGGCCACATAGAAATGTCTTCCAGCACCAAAGAAGTCAAACCACATGACGAGTTACGGTGCTCATTCAAATTTACTTGACTAGTCTTCACAGCATTTCTTGAAATCCAAACAGATAAGCATTTTGCAAATATGCAATAATCATGCTTCATGTGTTAATCAAACATTTCTTTTCTAACTTCTAACATTCTTATACACAAGCAGTCATTATATAGCTCGTGAGTCAATGCAGATATCAAAACATATCAAAATATTTTTAAGTCAATAGAAATTCTTTTAAATCAAAATCAGAATATTCATGTTAATTAGAAAACTAAGGAAAGTCGATAAATTCATCCCAAAAGCCATGAAAATTCACTTACAAAAGAGTTCTAATTAAATCCGCTAAAATCCTCTTTTCTTTCTCTTCTCTTTTCTTCTTCTTCTTCTTCTTCTCCTTCTTCTTTTTCTTGATTCCAGCAGCAGCAGGCAGCTGATGTTTGCTTTGGGTTGGCGGAAGAAGGCAGGAGGAGAAGGGCTGGAGGAAGAAAGGAGCGAACAGAGGAGGCAGAGGCGGAAAACAGAGGAGAAAACAGAGAGCAATTTTGTTTTCCCTTTTCTTCACACATGCGGCAAGGAGCAAGGGAAGGCCAGGCGCTGGCGGGTTGCTGGCTGCTGCAGCTGGCAGCCCCCAAGATTATCCAGAAATAATTAGGAAAAAATTATATTTTGGTTCCCCAGCTTTCAAACTCTTATAAATAGGTCCAAAAATTATTTCTTTTAAGTCCAAAATCATTCATTTTAAATCTTTCAAAACCAGGTTATTACATTCTACCCTCCTTAAAAAGAATTTAGTCCTCTAAATTCATGTACCTGATTAATCAAAGAGCTCGGGATAATTATTTCTGACTTCATCTTCTTGTTCCCAAGTTGCTTCATCAGAAGTATGATGCTGCCATAAAATTTTCACCAGTGGAATTGTTCTGTTGCGTAATACTTGATCTTTCCGATCAAGAATTCCAATAGGTTTTTCTATATAAGACATCTCTTTTGATTTCTATGTCTTGTTGACTGAGAACATGAGAAGGATCAGGTTCATATTTTCTTAACATAGAGACGTGAAAAACATTATGAAAATTCATCATTTTAGGTTGTAATGCCAGTCGATAAGAAACATTCCCAACTCTCTCCAGTATTTCAAAAGGTCCAATATATCTGGGACTTAACTTGCCTTTCTTTCCAAATCTCATTACACCTTTCATTGGGGATATTTTAAAAAATACAACATCCCTCATTAAAAATTCCAAAAATCTTCTACGATTATCTGCATAACTCTTTTGTCGACTCTGAGCTGTTTTCATTCTTTCCTGAATAATTTTGATCTTTTCAAAAGTTTCTTCAATCAACTCAGGACCAGATAATTTTCTTTCGCCAACTTCTTCCCAACAGATAGGTGATTTACATTTTCTGCCATATAAAGCTTCATATGGAGTCATACCAATACTGCTTTGGTAGCTGTTATTATAGGAAAACTCAATTAAAAATATGTTTTCATCCCAATTTTCTGCTAGTTCCATTACACAAGCACGCAACATATCTTCTAACGTTTGAATGGTTCGTTCAGATTGTCCATCTGTTTGAGGATGAAAAGCAGTATTGAATTGTAACTTAGTACCCATAGCATTTTGTAAACTTTTCTAGAAATGAGAAGTAAATCTAGGATCTCTGTCTGAAGTAATAGTCACTGGAATGCCATGTAATCTTACAATCTCTTTAATATAAATACTCGCAAGTTTGTCCAGCGAGAAAGTCTTCTTTATAGGCAGAAAATGAGTTAACTTGGTTAGATGATCGATAATCAGCCAAATTGTATTATTGCCTTTTGATGTATTCAGCAATCCCATAACAAAATCCATTGTTATGTGTTCCCACTTCTATTCAGGAATACGAAGAGGTTGCAAAACTCCTCCAGGTCTTTGATGTTCAGCTTTGATTTGTTGACATACTAAGCACTTGGCAATAAACTGTGCAACATCTCTTTTCATATTATTCCACCAATAATGTTCACGAAGATTGTGATACATTTTTGTATTTTCAGGATGAATACTGTATTTACTACGATGTGCCTCTTCTAGTATTTCTTTCTTTATATTTGCATCATCTGGAACACAAAGTCTATATCTAAATTTTAATATACCTTCAAACATTTGAAAATCTGGCTTCTTTCCACTTCCAACTAACCCATAATCTTTACAAATTGAGAATCATGTTTCTGCGCATCTTTAATTCTCTGCAATAGAAGAGGTTCAACCTTCAAAGTAGCCATAATAATATCTGAATATTTTAACTGAAATTTAAAATCAGGATCTCTAATATTCTCAATGAGAATCCATTCCTTTATCATCAAATGGGCTACAATGCCAGAAGATTTTTGACTTAAAGCATCTGCTACAGCATTAGCTTTGCCAAGATGATACAAAATAATACAATCATAATCTTTAACGAGATCCATCCATTTTCTTTGTCTCATGTTTAACTCTTTCTGCGAGAACAAATACTTTAAACTTTTATGATCTGTATATATTTCAAACTTTTCTCCATATGTTGACGTAGGATGTGGGGGTCCTAAAAAATACCAAAGAGAAAGAGAGTTTCGGGAGACGGCGGTGCGTAAAGGGGTGAGCCTGTTAATGAGAGCTCAAGGGAGAAAACAGTTCAGAGCATCCAGAGAAACACACGAAAATTTAAGGTGGTTCAGGGAGGAAATCCCCTACATCTACCACACGGTCAGCGAAGAAGTTTCACTAATGGTGAAGAAATAGCCTTGAAGGCTTGTACAATGCTTTCTTAAAGAAAAGAAGAAGAAGAAGAAAGGAAAGGAAGGAGAGCCTCTCAGTTGGGGCCTCTCTACGATCAAAATTAGGCGATTTCTGCCGTTGTTCCTTGATCCTCCTCTCTATCCCCCTTTTCTGCTGAGAACTGTTCAGCGATATTTGTAGCCGATGGAGTGCGTAGCTTCACCCTGGTTTTCTGGAGAGAAGGTGATGGACAGGCTCTGGGTTCGCGTCGTTTGTCTGCCACTGGAGAGGCCTGCAGCTGTGAAAGGAGAACAATAACTTTTAATACTGGTACTTCTTCTGGGGATCCGCGATAGCCGGAGCATGCGGATCCTTGATTTGCGGTTTCTGGGGAAGGGTGTCTGCACGGAGAACGGCGTGGTTAGGTAAAGTTGATAGTGATAGGCGTTGCTTTGTAACCTCATGCCCGACGTTATAGGGGTGGTCCTGAGATGTCGTGGACGAGGTTAGGTCGAACCTTCGTGGCCAAGGTTTGACCTGGTCAAAAGTCCTGCAAAATCTAGAGCTGAGTCAGCAAATCAATCAATCAAGTGGAGGCCAGCCAGGCGCCACGCGTATGGTCCGGATGCAGCGCAGGAACCACGTGTTAACATCAGCCCCCCGCATTGTCAGGGCGCGAATATTAATATGGGTCCTGGAATACGAACCGTCGCGAGGGTGGACGCGCTGTCCAAGGCCTGCAAGGATAAGATGGGGGCGGCGCCCGCCAATTCGTATCCTTTTGCCCTCATCCTGAAGCTCTTCCTCTATAAGAGAGAAATTGTTCAGAGAAGATGGAGGAAGAAGGAGCATGGGATGCTTTGGCGAGCATCTCCAAGAAGAAGAGAGCAGGCGAGACTCCGGCTGAGGCTTCTCCTCCGGAAAAGAAGGTGCTGGTGGAACTGCATGAGGAGACGCCGCGGAAGGAGGCGTCGACACGCGCTGGGGCGGTTCTTGTTGAGAAAGAGGGAGCCCCGACAGTCAAGGTTGCCGGGGTCCTGGCACGAGCATTGGAGTCTGTGCAGGAGCCGGTAAGCACGAAGACTGCTGAAGTGGTGTTTGTTTCCGATTCTCCTGTCAAGATGCCTCAAAAAATTAGGGAGTTGAAGGAGGTGGTCTTGGTAGGAGAAACATCCACCGGAGAGAAGCTGGCGTCGGGGAAGATCATGCTCAAGGATGAAGAGATTGAGCGGCTCCTTCCCAGACTTGGGGCCTTTTCTGAAGGTGTGAGGGAGTCACCCTTGGTTGTTCATAGACCTACTCCCCTAGGTGCCCCAATACCTGCCTCTGAGAAGAAGAGGAAGTCCTTCCTCCTTTCTCTCCCTCCGTTGGACCTCCGTAGTGATGAGAAGAATGAAGAGAAGAATAAGAAGGGTGAGGAGCAGGAAGGCACCAAGATGGAGGAAGTGACCAAGGGGAGGAAGGAAGAGTCCTTCCTTACTGCTTCTGCAAGCGCCATTGGCACTGAAGGGTAAGAAGGCAAGATGGAGGAGGAAAAGGTCCTCCCAGCTGCTTCCAGTGCTACCTTCGGTACTGAAGGGGCTTGGAATATGCTGGGAGATCGATTATGTGAGATAAGGCAGGCAGAGGAGAAGATCTTGGGGAACACCTCCGAAGTTCTAGAGGTGGTAAAATCTCTGAAGGGCAAGGAGGATGTGGAGGTCCGCTGCCTTCGGGAGGTAAGGGAATTGGAGGGCGCTCTGTCTCAAGCTACAAAGCGCTCTCTGGCTGATCAGAAGGAGCGGTTGGGGAAGGTGTACCAAATAGAGGATAGGTTGGCTTCCCTAGCTCAGGTTAATGCGGAGTGGGTTAACAAAAGTGAGATTGCAAGAGGAGAGTTCAATCGTAGTCTGGCGGATGTAAATCAGGCCCACTCCGCCCATGTCAAAGACCTCCAAAAAAGAATAAGGGATTTGGACGATGATAGGAAGGCTCTGAGGGAGGAAAGAAAGAGGCTAAGGGAGGAGCTTGCTAAGGCCAGGGAGGCTTCTTCGGGGGCGAAGGAGACGATCTTCGAGGCTTGTCGCTGGGAGGAGCTGCTGAAGTCTGAAGTCCGCTCTCTGCGAGCCTTAGTGAAAAATAGCTCTGGATGGCTAGGACGACGTATGGAGGATCTGGAAGAAGCGGTGAGGAGGGCGGTGAAGATTGTTAGCGCCTCACCGGTGGGTCACCACGTAAAGAGCCAGGCTGCTTTTGATGCTCTCCTGCAGACATTGGTTGATGTAAGTATCTTGAATCAGGAGAACATCAAAGACCCAGCGATTCTTCCCTTCTGTGGTCCTAAGGGGCCAGACAGGTTCTTTGACGCTGGGAGCCACTCCCCAGAGGAGATTCCTCCACCAAGGTCCTACGCAGGCTGGGGGCATCAGCCAGCCCCCCCCCGAAGGAGCCCTGAGGAAGGTCAGACCACTCCTCTTGAGGCCAGATGGACGGGACGGGTGTCGTCTCCCCAAGTCCGGCAGCGGGACCAGTCAGGGAGCCAGAAGTGACGGGTCCTCCTCCTCAACCAGCTTCTCAGCCTGATAAGGGAATCTTCTCCCTCTGCAGCACTTGAAGGATCCATTTTTCGGATGGACAACCTCAATGAAGCTGGAACTATCGCCTGAGGCGTGGAAGCTGAGGGGTCCCCAGGGATATCTGCTGCCTGTGGTCAGGAGAGTTATAGCTTGGTCTCAAAGAGGAGGGGTTCTGGGCCCAAGAGATCAGGGTTACTGTCCTAGGTGTCTAAGTTCTGAAGCCTTGTATTTTTCTTTATTTCTTCCTGTACCCATGAGAGGAACATGTAAGGACAAAAAAAGAAAAACTTGTAACAAGTTTTATCATAAATGAAATGTATCTTTCTTTTCAAAAGCTTGCTATGAATGAATTCTTGCTTGTATGTCTTTTCTTTCGTGTTTGAGACAGGTACCACGAAGTTGGTGAAAAGAGAACATAAATTCTTGAGTGAAAGTAAAAAACTTAAAAATATGGAAAATTCTAAGTAAAAAGATGAGATAGCTTTCCTCGTGCACGATATGGGAATATCGGGCACGGGGAAAAGAATGACCATCCCTCGAACCCTCGCGTACGATATGGGAATATCGGGCACTGGGAAAGAATGACCATCCCTCGAACCCTCGTGTACGACGGTAGGATTTTGTAGACGACGTACGACGGGATGGATGGAAGTGATGCTTCATAAATCGTGCGTCACTTCGAGACCCGTGCGTCACTTCGAGACCCGTGCGTCACCTCGATTCCTGAAATTATCAGGGAGAACAGGCGGTCCGATTGCTTCCGCGCCCTGATCAAGGAGATCAGACGGCCAGGTGACGAAGGGGCACAACTGTTTTTCTTTTAAGGAAAACTTGCTTGAAGAGCAGCTGACGCGCCCTTTCACCCCCTAAACCCTAAGAGAGGAAAAGAGAGACCTTCGCCCTCAGTGAATGTCAATCATGGGAGGAGGAGATGTTCAGTGGGCCAAGCTAGCCACCCAATTCCACAGGGACTCCAGTTATCAGGAGAGTCTCTTGATGGAACATGAGTTGCTCAACACCACCAGGGGCTTTAGAGGAAATCCCAACCTGACAATCATCCCCCCCTCCGCCGACCTTCGACCGAATCGCCCCCCCCAAGGGGCCGTCTGCGTTTACCGTGCTCAGGTGGAGTACGGTTTGATGTTGCCGTCGCAGCCGGAGTTTAGGGAGATCCTGAACTCCTTCCAACTTGTCCCTGCTCAGCTTTCTCCCAACGCTATTGCTTACGTGAACTCCCTCTTGAAGCTTTTGCAAGCTCAAGGGATTTCGTGGACTCTGACGTTGTTCAGAAGTTTGTTTAGTTGGATGATGGTGCCTGGGTATGGGGGGTGCCTGGCTCTTCGGTCGAAAATGAGGAGGGCGATGTTTTCGGGAGTGAGTAGTTCCCACTTCGACTGGAGGGACTACTATTTTTTCGTTGGAGGTGACTTGGGAATCCCTCTGACGCCTGGGGTGTGCCCCCCTGAATTCTCTGGGGAAGCGAAGTGGGTAGCAGGGCAAGAAATCCTGAGGAATCTGGAGAAGTTGAAGGGGCAGAGCTGGCCCTTGAAAGATTTTCTGAGGCATGTAAGGAATGATATATCCTTACATGCCAAGACGCTGGGATACGATGTCCTGAAAGAAGTCGCCCCTCCATCCGGTGTGGCTACGATGAAGAGGGCCAGGAGGGGGCATCTTATCACCTAACTCAGCAAAGAAGTAGCTGCGGAAGGGGAAGAAGAAGAAATAAGGGTTCCAGAGCCGGTCTGCGGTGGAGCCGTCGTCGATGTAGTATCCTCTCCTGACGATACCGCAGACGATAAAAAGACGTTGGCTGAGCTGGGTTACACAGGAAAGGGTAAGGAACCCATGCCAGCCACCAAACTCTAGGCAATCCCTAAGGGAGGTGCAGGGATTGCCATAGGGGGAAAGGAAGAAAGCAATAAGGCCGCCGTAGGCCAAGAAAAGGATAGGGTGGAAGAACCCCACCCGGAGTTAATTCCCAAGGAGGTTCCTGGAGAGAAAAGGGTTATTTCTGGGAATTTGGAGCCGGAGCCCCCACAGAAGAAAGTAAGGAGCGAAGAAGAGGGGGGCTTCACTGCCAGGGGGAAGCATGACTGGGAGAGGAGTGTGGAGCCCCCGTTTAGTACGAACTTCACCGGTTACTTCGAGGACGACGGTGTAAGAATGACGGTGAGGACAACTGGGGTGGATAGAAGGTTGACCGTCGTCACCGTACCGTAGGATAATAAAGGTCGAACCTACCGAGGAGAGGTAGGCTTGGCCCTCGGGGGTGGTCTGGCGTCCCAGGACATGGAGGAGAAGATGGAGAGTACCTCCACACCAGACCTGTACTCAGGGTGTGCGAACAGGCTAGCCACGGTGAGGATTCCTCATCTATTTCTCTTTGACCACTCTGATCCTGCTAACTGACTTGTCTTTGTCTGCAGGTCCTTGCTCGTTTACCGTTGGCTTTGAACAGGGCGATGAGGACCGAGGAGCAAGTGTTGGAGCTAGGAGCCCAACTTGCGGCCAAATCTTCACAGCTTGGCGCTGTGGACGAAGAAAGGGTCAAACTATTGGAAGAGAGGGATAAGCTGCAAGAGGAGAAGGCCAAGCTACAGGAGGAGAAGGCCAAGCTGTCCGAGGAGCTTGCAGCTCATCAGTCCGCCCTTGTTTCGGCAGGGGCCGCTAATAAAGCCCTGCAGAAGCAGCTTGTTGAGGCCGCCGAACAGCAGGAAGCCATCATTGCGGAGAAGTCTATGGCTGCCATGGAGGCCTACAAAACGAGCTTACCCTGTAGAAAACTGAGGTTAAAAGGGATCAGGCGGTCATGGGAGGGACTGGCTTCCACTTTAATTCAAGCGGGGAAGGTTATTGCCACCGAACTTGAAGAAGTGGATCCTTTCCCTTGCATGGCTGTTGATCCTACTTACAAGGAAGAGGATTTTGACCTGTCTGACGAACTTATTCATCAAGTATTTAGGCTCTTGGATAGGGCCGACAGGGGGTAACCCCTTTTCTTTGTAAGAGTAGTGAATGTAATCCCTTCGTATTTTTTGTAAGTAATAATAGAAAAAGTTTCTCATACCTGTTTTTGCTTTGTATGTGTACTGAACAAGTACCTTTGTACGAAATTGAGATGTTCAGACTGATTCTGAGAAAACTTGTAATAGATTTCCTGAACCTTATAATAGATGGGTTCAAATTTGGAACGTCTTGGCTGTAGTTCTGAGAGAAAAGCCTCCTAGCAATATAATAAAGAGCTTTTGAATCACATAGTAGTTGAGTTTAAATTTGGAATTCCCTAAAATCCATATAGGAAGAGGAATAGTGTGACAACCAGGGTGGATCCCGCCCAAAAGGTATCTTTGATCCGATGCCACAAGGGCTTGAACGCCTAAAACACCGTGTACGATGTTTGTACTTGTGGCAAGGGCTAACCTCGGGGATTCCCTTTAGTAGAGTTATAGATATTCCTTTGTGAACCTGCACAGGAGAGAAGTAGTGATAGTAGTGGAGATCCTGCCTGGAGAGAGTTAACTGACCCAATGCCAAAAGGGCTTGAGCGCCTGAAACATCATGTACGATATTTGTACTTGAGGCAAGGGCTGACCCTCTTGGAATGACAGATATCCTAGTGGGAAGCGAAGGCATCCTGCTTAGGGGGGACCTGTATCGTGATTCGATACCAGGGACTGCCCTAAGGTTACGGGCGGGCCTTCAAACCTTCCGCTGGCCAGATGGGCTTATGGAAGGCTCCCGGATGTTTTGTAGGAAACCCCGCCTATCAGGCGCTGCTAGGCTTGATGATCATCGTATTAGTGAAGGTTAGTGAATATCATCGTGCGCGAGGTCCAGAACCTCGGGTACGATGATTGAGATTTGGGTTTTTAGATCATACCTGAGCGACGCTTAGGTCGTTTATGAACATCTCAATATGCAGGGACATAGGAGATATGTGTCCCACAATAATACAGAGAAATTCAGATGTCCAGAGAATAACATAAAAGGAATCCAGGCGTTTAAAGAATAATCCTGGAATTTGATGATTAAATCCCGTGTAAATGAATTTCTGAATGAATCTGTACAGAACGAACGACGTATAGGGAGTATTTTGAGATGAGCTGTCTTTAGTTTTCAAGCATAAAATTTCTTCAGGTCGTCCCCACTCCAACTCCTGGGAATCTGAATGCTTTTAGAAGTCATAAGGTAGTATGCATTAAGTCCAGCAACCTCGCGCACGATGTAAGGACCCTCCCAATTTGGCTCAAGCTTAGGAACCCCCAAATTGCTGCCGGCGAGAAGTCGCCGCTTGAGGACTAAATCACCCCTATTGAAAGTTCTGGGGTTGACCTTCCGATTGTAATATCATCCTATTCGACATTTGTGTTCCAGGCATTTCAACGCGGCCAATTCTCTTTTTTGTTCCAGGAGGTCTAGATCGACCCTTTGCGAATCATCATTTTCGTCCGCCCATGTTTGCAAAGCCTCGGATTCGAAGCTAGCTGCAGCCTCTATTCTGGGGGAGAGGTGCTCTAGCTCAACTGGTATGACAACGTCCATTCCATATGAGAGGGAGAAAGGAGACTCTTGAGTAACCTCGGAAGGGACAGTATTGTAAGCCCAGAGAGCTCCTGGTAATTCTTCCGGCCAACGGGCCTTGGCGCCGTCTAGACGCTTCTTCAAGATGCTTAGAATGTTCTTGTTAGCGGCTTCTGTCTGACCATTGGTGTGGGGATGCCAAACAGAAGCATACTTGAGGTTGATCTGGTGCTCTCCGCAGAAATCATGGATCCTCTGATTGGCGAATGGAGTGCCATTATCTGTGATAATTACCATGGGTATACCATACCTGCAGACGATGTTGGTCCAAAGGAAGTTTTCGATGTTTTGAGCAGTGGGCTGAGTAAGCGGCTTGGCTTCAATCCACTTTGTGAAGTAGTCGACTGCAACCAGTATCCATTTGTAGCCCTTCATGGCTGTAGGCATTGGGCCTAGGAAATCCAGCCCCCAAATAGCGAAAGGCCAAGATGAATTGATAGGCTTGAGATAACCCGCGAGCTGCCTTTGCATATCAGCGTAGTATTGGCATTGAGAGCATTTCTCCACAAATACCTGAGCATCCTTGTGAATATTAGGCCAAAAGAGTCCTTGACGTAGGATCCGCATAACCAGGCTTCTGCCGCGGGCGTGCGTCCCGCATTCCCCTTGGTGTACTGCTTCCATGACCTTTAGGGCATCTTCTGGCCTTAGGCACTTGGTAAAAGATTTGGCATAGGATCTCCTGTAGAGCTCTCCGTCGACGAGGGTGTACTTGGCGCAAATAAGTTTTAACTTCTGTGCCTCCCGTCGGTTGTCCGGTTGCACCCCATTCTTCAGGTAGTCTAAGATTTTGTCCATCCAGCAGGGTGGTGCTTCTTCAGAAGAAACTTCGGCGCATTCGAAACTAGGCCTCTCGAACACCTGAGTTCGGCGGAGGTCGGGAAGCCCCTCTTTTGTGTGTGTCAGGGAGAAATCCTCGAATAGAGAGATCAAGGACTTGGCCAGTTGCAGATATTTCTTCAAAACCCCGTCCTTTGTTTCAAATGTCTGGTTCACCTGATTGACGACCAACAGGGAATCACTGAATACTTGTATGCGCTTTATGGCCATGCTAAGCGCGAAGTTTAATCCTGCAATGAGGGCCTCATATTCTGCCTTGTTGTTTGTTGCCTTGAACTAAAGCGTTACAGCCTGATGCAGCATAGCCCCCATTGGGCTGGTTAAGAGGGTTCCAGCCCCCTAGGATTGTGATCCGGATGCACCATCAACATGAAGTGATTTGCCAGAGATTTGACGGGTGGTAGTTCCGATGTAGAAAACTCAGCGACGAAGTCGGCCAGGGCCTGAGCCTTGATAGCTATTCGTGGAACAAATCTGATGTCGTACTCTCCCAGTTCGATAGACCATTTGAGTAATCTTTCTGAAATCTCGGGAGTATGCAATATCTTTAGGAGCGGTTGATCTGTGAAAACCTGAATAGTATGGGATTGAAAGTAAGGCCGTAGCTTCCTTGCAGTCGTTAGGAGAGCCAGAGCGAGCCTCTCCAGGGTGAGGTATCGACTTTCAGTATCCAAGAGTATGTGACTGGTATAGAAGATAGGACGTTGTACTCCATTCTCGCTGTCAAGGAGGACCGCCGAAACTGCAGCATCGGAAACCCCCAATAAAGAGAGAGGATAGTACCTTCTTTCGGTGCTACTAGTATCGGGGCCGACGTAAGATACTTCTTCAGTTCAATAAAGGCAGCTTCACATTCGCTGTTCCATTGCCCTTTCTTGTTATTACGCAAATACCGAAAGAAAGGGGAACACCGATCGCCGGCTTTTGAGATAAATCTGCCCAAACTGTTGATCCGCCCTGCCAGCTTCTGGATCTCTTTCGCCGTCCTCGGAGAGGGCATGCTCAGAATAGCTGATATTTTGTCGGGATTGGCCTCTATCCCTCTGACAAAGACCAGATATCCCAAGAATTTTCCTGAAGCCACACCGAAGGTACATTTAGCGGGGTTAAGCTTAAGGTTGTACCTTCGGAGAGTATCGAGCGTTTCCCTGAGATTACTAAGATGCTCTGTCAAGGTTTTGCTTTTGACCAGGACGTCGTCTACATAAGCTTCGAGATTCCTCCCCCTTTGGTTCCTGAAGACTGTTTCAATCATGCGCTGATAGGTAGCACCGGCATTCTTGAGACCGAAAGGCATGACCCGGTAGCAGTAGGTGCCATAGTCAGTGATGAAAGTTGTCTTCTCCTCATCTTCCTTGGCCATCCAGATTTGGTGATACCCGGAGAAAGCATCCAGGAAACTCATAACCTCGTACCCGACGGTATGGTCTACCATCATGTCAATACGGTGGAGAGGATAAGTGTCTTTAGGGCAGGCCTGATTTAATGTTCTGAAGTCTACGCACATCCTCCACTTCCTATTAGTCTTTTTTATCATAACGACATTGGTTAACCATCGGGGGTACTGGACTTCCCTAATGGACTCTCCCCCGCCATTACTCTTTTCTTTTGTGCAATAGGGGAGGTAGTCTGAGATACATTCAAGTGGTGCTCGCAGACGGCCCTGTCCATGCCTGTAACATCTTCAGGAGACCATGCAAAGATATCGATGTACTCAGAAAGCAAGGCGGTAACTTTCGCTTGCTGCTTCTCATTCAGATAAGGTGAAATATTTACAATTTTGGAAGATTCGTCACCCCCTAAGGCTATGTTGACGACCCCTTCTTGCGGTATGACTGGTTGGGACTCTCTAGGATCCATTTGATTGACCACAAGCTGCGCCGCTATTTGGAAACACCGGGTAGCTTGTTTGACGTCTCCCCTGATGGTGACAACGCCGCTGGAGGTTGAAAACTTCGCGCATAGGTGGGGCATGGAAATCACCATCCCGAAGGAGTTTAGAGTTGTCCTCCCTAGGATGGCGTTGTAGCCCGATTTAGCCTTGATGACCGCAAAGTTGACCATGCTCATAGCGTGACTGTTGTCGTCGCCGAAGGAGACAGGCAAAGTGATGAACCCCAGAGGTTGGACCCTTTCACTGGAAAAACCAAGCAAGGTGGTCCCAGCGCGAAGGAGGTTTGCCTCTTTAAGTCCCATCTAGAGGAAGGCGAATTCAAACAGGATATCGGCGGCGCTCCCTGAGTCGAGGAGCACCCGCCGGACATCGAAATTGGTGATGCGGGCAACGACCACTATCGGGTCGCTATGTAGATTGCACTGCTGGGGAAGATCTTTGCTGCAGAAAGTAAGGGGGATGGATGAGGCGTGTTGCTTGGAGATAACGCCAACTTCTGCAGTTTGGCGGTGAGAAGTAGGGTCGATGCTAAAGATAACATTGATCGTCCTGGTGGCCGAAGGGTACGATCGCCCTGCTTGATTAGGGCCTGTAGATGGCGAGGCCTTAGCAGGGGCTTCAGCATCCTCGGGAACCTTCCCTTTCTGGGCAGCGGTGAAAGTTGGCGCCATCTGCAAGAATTCCTCTAGCTTGCCCTGATTCATCAACTTCTCGAGCAGGGTTCTAAGACCTCGACACCTGTGAAGCCTATGCCCATAGTTCTCGTGGAACTCACAATAGTCGTTGGGATCCACTCCGGGTGGTGGCGCTGACCTGGGTCCGGTAGGTCGTATCCAACCCGCATAGACCTCGGGGAGTGGCCTAGAGAGAAGAAGCTTCGGAGGCTGGGCGTGTCGAGGCCTTCCCTCTTCTCGATCATGAGGCCTGGCCACTCGCATTCTCGTGGCCGAGGGTTCAGGACCCCGATATTTCCTTTTGCTCCTCTCCTGTTTAACCCCGGGGGCTCCTGTGGGGCAGGATTCGGCATCCTCTAGAAGCATGAATTGACTGGCCTTGGCCACCAGCTCTGGATAACTTCGAGGTTTGGCCAGCTGTAGGGATTTGGATAGGTCCCCTACCTTGAGTCCTCTCCGAAAGTTGTGCAAGGCCACTGCAGGTTCTACATCCTCAGCTTCTGCTGCAGTGGCGAAGAAACGATTGGTGTAATCCCGGAGGCTTTCTCTCTCGCCCTGCTTGATGTTGGCGAGCACCATATCAGAGACGACCATGCGGGTCCGTCCTATGAAACGGGCGATCAACTCCCACTTCAAATGCTCGTAAGAAGAGATGTGAGCCCGGGGCAACTTGATGAACCAGCTGAACGCTGCTCCCTTTAGAGTATTGGCCAGGAGGTGGCACCTCGTGGCCTCGTCCGGCTGGCGGTACCGGACAGCGGCCTCAAACCCCTGCACATGTTCATGGGGATTTGTTACGCCCTTGTAGACCTCCAGTCTGGGCGGTCGGAAGTCCTCTGGTATTGGGGCCAAACGGATGACATCGGAAAAAGGTGCATTTCCATCCATCGGTCCAAAGAAGGGATCAGGCCCATGATGAGGGGCCTGGGTGCCTGGAAAAAGGGGATCCCTTCCGACAAGAAAATGAGAAAAAGCAGGTGGAAGAAAAGCGGGTTGTGGTAGTGGACAAGGTGGAAGGGGGTTTTGGTGAACCTCCTGGAGACGGAAAGGACGTCTGGGTGGTTTGGAAGAACCAGAAGATTGGACAGAGGGCACCGCGAGCGGAGGTGCTGGTGTAGGGACTCCAATGGCCGGAGGGAGAGGAGCCGGGACC
>JAEMOT010001878.1:62623-93388 GCA_019297695.1 Apostasia ramifera | reverse complement strand
CCGTTGGGGGGGGGGGGGGGGGGGGGGAACAGGAACTGCCGGAACAGGCGGGAGAAGTACAGGAGCCGCCGCTACCGGCGCGAGAGGGTGCACGGCACATACTGGCTGAGTCTGTCTAAGGATCACGGCCTGCTGGGCGGTGAGACCAGTGACCATGTCAGCGAGATTTGCGAGCATCCCCTGGAGTTCTGAGACACGGGTGCCTCTAGAAGAAGAAGCAGACCCGACGCGACGCCGGGAAGTTGAAGTTGAAGCTCCGTCGTCCGGTGCTCGGACAGAGGATTCTCCTGCGTGCAGACTGCGGGCAGCGGAGTTGGTTTTGCGCGTTCTGGCCACCATCTTTCCAGGTCTCAATGAAAGCACCAGAAGATGTTGACGTAGGATGTGGGGGTCCCAGGAAACACCAAAGAGAAAGAGAGTTCCGGGAGACGGCGGCGCGCAAAGGGGTGAGCCTATTAATGAGAGCTCAAGGGAGAAACCAGTTCAGAGCATCTAGAGAAACACACGGAAATTTAAGGTAGTTCAGGGAGAAAATCCCTTACATCCACCAGACGGTCAGCAAAGAAGTTTCACTAATGGAGAAGAAATAGCCTTGAAGGCTTGTACAATGCTTTCTTAAAGAAAAGAAGAAAAAGAAGAAAGGAAAGGAAGGAGAGCCTCTCAGTTGGGGCCTCTCTACGATCAAAATTAGGCGATTTCTGCTGTTGTTCCTTGATCCTCCTCTCTATCCCCCTTTTCTGCTGAGAACTGTTCAGCGATATTTGTAGCCGATGGAGTGTGTAGCTTCACCCTGATTTTCCGGAGAGAAGGTGATGGACAGGCTCTGGGTTCGCGCCGTTTGTCTGCCACTGGAGAGGCCTGCAGTTGTGAAAGGAGGACGATAACTTTTAATATTGGTACTTCTTCTGGGGATCCGCGATGGCCGGAGCATGCAGATCCTTGATTTGCGGTTTCTGGGGAAGGGTGCCTGCACGGAGAACGACGTGGTTAGGTGAAGTTGATAGTGACAGGCGTTGCTTCGTAACCTCATGCCCGACGTTATAGGGGTGGTCCTGAGATGTCGTGGACGAGGTTAGGTCGAACCTTCGTGCTCGAGGTTTGACCTGGTCAAAAGTCCTGCAAAATCTAGAGCTGAGTCAGCAAATCAATCAATCAAGTGGAGGTCAGCCAGGCGCCACGAGTACGGTTCGGATGCAGCGCAGGAACCACGTGTTAACACCATATAAATAGTGTCTCCAAATTTTTAAAGCAAAAACAATTGCAGCAAGCTTCAGATCATGAGTAGGGTAATTTTGCTCATATCCTTTAAGTTGCCTTGATGCATATGCTATTACTTTACCATATTGCATAAGTACACAACCTAATCCCTGTCGAGATGCATCACTGTATATTACAAAATCTTCTGATCCTGAAGGTATGGATAATATAGGTGCTGAAGTTAACCTTGTTTTCAGTTGCTGAAAACTCTTTTCACATTCATCAGACCATAAAAATTTGACATTTTTCTGCGTTAGTCTAGCTAATGGAGTTGCCAATCGAGAGAATCCTTCAACAAATCTTCGATAATAACCAGCAAGACCCAAGAAACTTCTAATCTCGTGTACAGTAGATGGTCTTTTCCAATTAAGTACTGCATCAACTTTAGAAGGATCAACAGAGATACCATCTTTAGATACCACATGACCCAAGAAAATCACTTTATTCAACCAAAATTCACATTTACTAAGTTTAGCATACAATCTCTTTTCTCTAAGAATTTACATGACTATCCTCAAATATTCCTCATGTTCTATTTCACTTCTAGAATACACTAAAATGTCATCAATAAAGACAATCACAAACTTATCCAGAAATTGTTTGAAAACTCTATTCATGAGATCCATAAATATTATAGGTGCATTTGTTAGGCCAAAAGGTAAAATCAGAAACTCATAATGGCCATATCGGGTACGAAAAGCTGTCTTAAATATGTTCTCATCTTTGATCTTAAGTTGATAATATCCAGACCTAAGATCAATTTTAGAGAATACTTGTGCACCTTGTAACTGATCAAACAAATCATCAATTCTAGGTAGTGGGTATTTATTTTTGACAGTTACCTTGTTCAACTGCCTATAGTCAATGTAAAGTCTCAAGGATCCATCTTTCTTCTTGACAAATAATACAGGAGCACCCCATGGAGACACACTAGGTCGAATAAATCCTTTATCTAATAATTCTTGTAACTGCTTCTTAAGTTCTTGAAGTTCAGTTGGAGCCATTCGATAAGGAGCCTTTGAAATCGGGGTTGTCCTCGGAACTAATTCAATAGAGAATTCAACATCTCTTTTTGGTGGCAAACCAGGTAAATCAACAGGAAACACATCTGGAAATTCTCGAACAATAGGAATATCCTCTAAAATAGTGTTATCCATTCGCTTTTCCACAATATAAGCAAGAAAACCTTTACAACCCTTAGCAAGTAACTGATTAGCTTGAATAACTGATATTAGTGACACTTGAGAGTTTGAAGTTCCATTGAAAGAAAATGTTGATTGATTGGGCACGTTAAAAGTTATTGACTTCTTATAACAATCAATACTAACATAATTCGAAGAAAGCCAATTCATGCCCAATATCACATCAAAATCTTTCATTTGTAGTAGGATTAAATCAACATTAAATTGATGATCTCCAAGATTCATCTCACATGATTTACAGACCATATTAGAAATTAAGGAATCACCCATAGGAGTTTCCACACTCAAAACACAATCCAATAGCTCAGGCTCAACTCTTAATTTTTTAGCAAAAGATACAGAAATAAAGGAGTGCGTTGATCCTGGATCAAATAAAATATACGCTTGTTGTTCACATAAAAGAATAGTACCTATTATGACATCGTTTGAGGCTTGAGCATCCTCTTTGGTCAAAGCATATACTCTTCCCTGAGCCTTTGGTTTTTGTGCTCCACAAGAAACTTTCTGCTGTAGTTGGCCTTTATTAAGAGGGCAGTCTTTAATCATATGCCCAATTTTACCACACCTAAAATAAGCACCAATCTCCCAGTAGCAAGCTCTGTCCTCATGATCCTTTCCACATCTTTCACAAATTTTAGGTTGTTGATTCTGTTCCTGTTTTGTGGAATTATTGTTTTTCGTTATTTTTGACTTATTGAATTTACCAGGAGAAACTTTCTCTAGTGGTCTGTCTCTTTTCTTTTGTTCCAATATCTTCTGTTCCTGTGCTTTAGCATACTCTTCAGACTCTAGAATATTATCTTCTATCATCTGAGCTCGTTCATAGATAGCATTATATGTTTTAAACTTGTACCCAGCCAAACGATTTTTAATTTCCTGTTTCAAACCCCTCTTGAACTTCTTTGCTTTATTCAAATCATTGGCAACAAGTTCGGGTGCAAATCTGGATAATTCAGTAAAACGAGCCTCATACTGGTCAACAGAAAGATCTCCTTGTTTTAACTTGATAAATTCAAGTACTTTCCTGTCACGAACTACATCTGAGAAATACTTTTCAAAAAAAACTTCTACAAATTTTGCCCATGAAAGTGAAGCTCTTTCCAAAAGTCTTGGTTGAATAGACTTCCACCAATACTCTGCCTTTCATTCAAACATAAACGTAGCAAATCTGATTCTATCTTCATCTCCACATTTCATTGCAGCAAATATTTTCTCCAGTTTATTTATCCAACCTTCGGCTTCATCAGGATCACCAGTACCTTTGAAGTAAGGTGGATCTAACTTCTTAAATTTCTCAAGTGTACATTCAATATTATTTCCAGACGACTCAGACTGCTTCCCTTTGTCTTTCTGATAATTACCTTGTTCAACTTGTTTCTTTAATAGAGTACTAACCTTGTCCAAAGTCTCATATATGCCCTTAAGCTGAGTCTCAACTCTAGGAGCTTCTCGTCTAGTATACATCATTTTCTTCACCTATAGATAAAAATAGATGATCAACTTTAATTAAGAATCATCTATTATCTATCGAAAGATCACTTAATAAAATTATAACCTATTGCTCTGATACCATAACTATCACAACCCGAAATCTAAATAATGAACTCCGTGTCGTGAACTGTCAATGATCAATCAATTAATAGCGAAAACTTATATAACTATCATCATACTAACGTCAAATCAGAGCAGCTAAACACCTCAGCATAAAAACAAACTAAAAATGTAACCACTAAAAGTATACAATATCATATTCCAAATATTTACAAGATATCTCAGACAAACTCACATCTGACATACAAAATGATGTTTGTTTGTCAAGAGTCTCAAAAATATCTGTATACAAGTCCTATTCACATATTTACAAGAACACACGACTGACAAAGAAACATCACCTCCTTTCAAGGCTTCCAAAAAGAGCAGAAAGACTCCAGTCCCAGGTTTGCTCTTAATCTGAAAATTTTGGTGTAAAGAAGTGAGCTTACAACTCAGTAAGAGGACTATTCACAGCAAATGAAATGAATACTCAAAGTTACTTAGTTTGTCAAATTGATCTTTCGTAATAACTTTTTAAAACACACAGTAAGATAATTCATATACCACAAGAGGATGAAATGCATATGAAATACAATACATATATAACCCACCGATATACACAAATGAGATTCGATATATAACCTACTGGCCAGAGGTTTCAGATATCCTCGAAAGAGGAACAGATTCATATTCTGGTCAAGTTCAGATCCCGTCATGGGCCACATAGAAATGACTTCCAGCACCCAAAAAGTCAAACCACATGACGAGTTACGGTGCTCATTCAAATTTACGTGACTAGTCTTCACAGCATTTCCTGAAATCCAAACAGATAAGCATTTTACAAATATGCAATAATCATGCTTCATGTGTTAATCAAATATTTCTTTTCTAACTTCTAACATTCTTATATACAAGCAGTCATTATATAACTCGTGAGTCAATGGAGATATCAAAACATATCAAAATATTTTTAAGTCAATAGAAATTCTTTTAAATCAAAATCAGAATATTCATGTTAATTAGAAAACTAAGCAAAGTCGATAAATTCATCCCAAAAGCCATGAAAATTCATTTACAAAAGAGTTCCAATTAAATCCGCTAAAATCCTCTTTTCTTTCTCTTCTCTTTTCTTCTACTTCTTCTTCTTCTTCTTCTTCTTCTTCTTCTTCTTCTTCTTCTCCTTCTTCTTCTTCTCCTTCTTCTTTTTCTTGATTCCAGCAGCAGCAGGCAGCTGATGTTTGCTTTGGGTTGGCGGAAGAAGGCAGGCGGAGAAGGGCTGGCGGAAGAAAGGAGCGAACAGAGAAAACAGAGGAGAAAACAGAGAGCAATTTTGTTTTCCCTTTTCTTCACACACGCGGCAAGGAGCGAGGGAAGGCCAGGCGCTGGCGGGTTGCTGGCTGCTGCAGCTGGCAGCCCCCAAGCTTATCCAGAAACAATTAGGAAAAAATTACATTTTGGTTCCCCAGCTTTCAAACTCTTATAAATAGGTCCAAAAATTATATCTTTTAAGTCTAAAATCATTCATTTTAAATCCTTCAAAACCTGGTTATTACATCTCTAGGACGCCAAGGCCCTCAAGGCGAAGACCAAGCAGGAGGTCGCTTCGCCCTAGGACAAGAAGGCCGAGAGCCCGAAGACGGACTCCAACACTCCCAGGAGAAGCTTTCGAGATCGGAATTTCTCCCCCTCCCATGGGAAGCGCAAGTTCGAAGGTGATTCCCCGCGTCCTACAACGCCGATCTACATCATTGAGGAAATATTTTCGATCCTCAGCGATAAGGGCTTCATCAAGAGCAATGGCGAGCGCAAGCCATCTCAACCTGGTGAGGACCCCACGAAGTTTTGTAAGTTCCACTAGCGTTACGGTCATCTCCTCTTCGAGTGCCGCTCTTTTCGGGCACTCGTCAATGAATATATAGAGAATGGCTACCTCACCGGCTACAGGAAGATCGAGGGGCCCCTGCCGAAGGCAGCACAACCGCTTTTCCTGCGCGATGAGCCCCTGCCAATTACCTCTTCGACGCTAGCAACGTCGAAAGCCGACGGCAAGAAGGTCGTCCTGACAATCTTCGGCTACGGTCTTCAAAGATACCGAGAGGTATGCACAGTTGAACTCCCCCCTCATTTGCCTGACATTGTCTTCACCGCAGCGGACCTTCCCAGGGAGGGGGTCAACCGCGACGACCCCATAGTCATCATTGCTGAGATGGGAGCTTGTGGCGTCCACGGGACCTTAGTCGACACCGGCAGTTCGGTCGACATACTATATCTACGCGCCTTCAACGAGATGGGCATTGGTCAGTGCAAACCTCTTCCCCCATCCATCACAATCTCGAGCTTTTCCGGCGACGTCTACCGACCCGCAGGCTACGCCACCCTGCGTGTCGGCTCTCGAAGAGGGACCCAGAAGACTAGTGAAGGAGATCGACTTCATCATCATGGATGCCCCCTCCGGCTGCAACGCTATCCTGGGATGACTTGCAATGGCAGCATTCCCGATGGTCGCATCCGCCTACTACCTGTGCGTGAAGTTCCCCACGCCGTTCGGCATCGCTACCATCAGGGGGGACAAGGCCGGCGCCAGGAGGTGTTTTGAAATAAATGCGTGCCTCCACACAGACCACCTGGATCCCAGAGATCATGCCTTACCGCCGGTCGAACAAAACGATCATGTAACCGTCGCCGACCGAAAAACTGTATTAATCTCCAAAGGTTTTCCTGATAATGAAAAATCCGCTCTGGCGGCCCTACTTTTTGAGTATTTCGATGTGTTTGCCTGGGAACTTAGCGATATGCCAGGGATAGATAGAGCAGTAGCTGAACATCGGCTAAGCATCAAACCGGGAGTAACTCCCGTCAGACAGAAGAAGAGAAGCTTCGGTGGCGAAAAACGAGCAATTCGGGAGGAAGTCGAAAAGCTCCTGGCCGCCAGATTCATCAGGGAAATCACCTACCCGTCATGGCTCGCAAATGTGGTGGTGGTGAAAAAGAATTCCGGGAAATGGCAGATGTGTGTAGACTTTATAGACCTAAATAAAGCCTGTCCGAAGGATTTCTACCCCTTGCCGAAAATAGACAGGCTCGTCGATTCTTCGGCAGGGTACTCAACATCACCGACCAAGGAACTTTCTGCTACAAAGTGATGCCTTTCGGCTTGAAGAACGCGGGTGTGACCTATCAACGCATGATCGATATCGTATTCAAGAAGCAGAAGGAGCGGAACGTAGAAGCATACGTCGACGACGTATTGATCAAGAGCAAGTGCGTGAAGCAGCACATCGAAGACCTCCGCGAGACGCTTAACACTTGCCGAACTTACAACATCAAGCTCAACCCCCTCAAGAGCATTTTCGGTTCGGCATACGGCAAGTTCCTAGAGCACATGGTGACACTGCCGCTGCTCTCCGCCCCAATCCAAGATGAAGACCTCCTCCTCTACCTCAGCGCTACCGATAATTCAGTGTCAGCAGTACTTGTTCGAGAGGAGGCTGGCCGACAACACCCGATCCACTATATCAGCCACGTCCTTCACGACGCCGAAGTGAGGTATCCTCCCCTCGAAAAACTCTCTTTTGCGCTGATCTCTGCCGCCCGCAGGTTACGTTATTACTTCCAAGCTCACCCCGTCAAGGTGATGACAGACCAGCCCCTCCGGAGAATACTCCACTCCCCTGAAATCTCCGGAAGGCTGCAGAAGTGGGCCGTGGAGCTCTCCGAGTTCAACATCGATTTTCTCGTACGGACAACGATGAAGAGCCAGGCGCTCACCGACTTTGTCGCCAAACTGACAACAACCGAATAGCCTAAACTTCCAGAGAAGCCACAGCCTTGGATCCTCCATGTGCACGGAGCCTCCGGCGAACGCATCCAAGGAGTTGGCGTAGTCCTCACCAGTCCCTGGGGAATTCGACTTCAGAGATCAGGGAAGATACACTTCCCCGTCACGAACAATCAAGCCGAATATGAGGCCCTCATTGTCGGGATCAAATTCGCCAAGGGACTCGGAGCGCGACACCTCCATATCTACATCGACTTCAAACTCATGGTGAACCAGCTAACAGGATCCTACCAAACGAAGGACGAAGTGCTCAAGAGGTATTTCCAGCTTGCCAAAACTCTCCTCCAACACTTCGCCCAAGTTTCCCTATTTCACATCCCCCGCGAGATGAATTCGCTAGCAGACGAGCTTGCCAAAGAAGAAATGGGCGGCGCACTTAGCATCATGTTCCCCGCCTTCGAAGATCCTGAAATTTTCAACATCGACTCCAGCCCCGGAACCTGGATGGATGGCATCCGGCATTACCTCCAGATAGGCGAGCTCCCAGACGACAGGCATAAGGCTCGCAGGCTCTGGGTGAAAGCCGTTAGATACATCTTATCCCAAGGTCAATTGTTTAGAAGATGCTATTCCTTGCCCCTGGCGATATGCATCCGCGAAGAGGACTCGAGGACCATACTTGAACGGATCCACGCCGGAGACTACGGAACCCATGCCGCGGGACAGAACCTCACCCTACAAGTCCTACGCCAGGGATATTACTGGCCGAACCTCCAGAAGGATGCCAGGGAAGTCAGCCAGAAATGCCCCCAATGCCAGATCTACTCGAACATTCTTAGGCAACCGGCGGCTCTGCTACACCCCATAACCAGCTCTTGGCCCTTTTCGATGTGGGGCCTCGACTTTTTGGGACCATTCCCGAAATCTGGAAGGAACCTGTTCCACGTGCTGCTAGCAACGGACTACTTCTTGAAATGGGTCGAGGCGAAGGCGATGGCACAGCCAACGGGCGCGGGTGTCAGGAACTTCATATGGACAAAGCTCGTATGTAGGTTCGGCGTCCCCCTCTCCCTAATCTGCGACAATGGAACCGCCTTCACCACCCGAGCTGTCCGAAATCTATGCTCCGAAAACGGTATCAAACTGAGCTTCGCATCAGTTCGACACTCGCAATCGAATGGCTAGGCAGAGGTATCGAACAAAAACTTCCTCAACACCCTAAGAAAGCGGATTGACAAGATTGGCTCATCATGGGCAGCCGAGCTCCCGGCGGCTATCTGGGGGTTCAACTGTACACCAACATAATAACGGGTCAAACACCTTTTTCGCTTATTTTCTGGGGAGAAGCTCTCATCCCAGTCGAGTTAGACATCTACTCCCCCCCGGGTCGAACACGCCAGCAACTTCGACCCACCCGCTCTTCTTGAATGGCAAAAACAAAATGAGAGTGCAAGGAGACTCGAGCTTGACCTCTTCGAAGAAGACAGGAAACTGACAGCTTTTTGACAAGCAAAACACAAACGAAGGATCGAAAAGTACTACAACAAGCACGTGCACAGAAGACCATTCCGACAAGGCGACTTGGTCTTGAAATTAAAAAATACCGCTGGCCGAGACACGACATCAGGCAAGCTCAACTCTAACTGGGAAGGTCCTTTCATCATCCGCAACGTGCTCGGCCCGAATACCTAAAAACTATCAAGGCATGACGGGACTCTCCTGCCAAGGACCTGGAGCGGCAATGAAATCAGGAGATTTTATTCATAAAGCACTTGTAAATCGCACATTGTTTTATGAAGACAAGTCTTTCGGCGACTGGCAGTCAAGGGCACTTCCCTTCTCGAAGTCCCAGGCCTAAAATCCTAATTTAGCGCCAAGGCGACTGGCAGTCAAGGGCACTCCCCTTCTCGAAGTCCCAGGCCTAAGATCCAAACTTAGCGCTAAGGCGACTGGCAATCAAGGGCACTCCCCTTCTCGAAGTCTCAGGCAATTAAACCAAAAACTAAAAAGGTTCACAAACAGAAAATCTAGTGCAAAATGAAAACAAAACCGAAAACTTTGCATTACAAAAATCTGCCTTACAAAAAACAAGCTACAACTTTACAAATCACTATCCCTCCTCGAAACCTCGGAGTCAGAATCTACTAAATCAGCCCCAGGAGTTCGCGGCACATCTTGCATTGGATCCCGCGAGCGAAGGGGAGAAACAACTAAGGGCCCTTCTGAAGTCGCCTCTCTCCGAAAAGTTGGTTCTTCCTCCGGAGCTGAGAGCACCCCGACGGCTACCTCAGCTCTCGCCATTTCGACTTCAGTAGGAGGGATGACCACCTTCATATTCGAAACAAAGGCAAACATCCGCCCCATCCTCTCCGCCGACATCTTGAAGAAAGGACATTGATATGAGCGGCTTTTCGAAAGAATACACTCGTTCATATCCAACCTCTCGAGATCCTCGCGGCTCACTAATCCCTGATCGAGGAGAGCGGAGCCGAGCATATTCACCGAACTCTCCAACGCCTCCTTAATGAGCGCCTTGAACTCAAGAGACTGGCGGAATTCAGTGACCTTGCGAATCTCCTCAAACTGATCAAATGTCTCCTCCAAAAGCCTCTGGAGTTCAGCTTCCCGGCGACTGGACTCCTCCAGACCTCGCATCGCCGAACGAAGGCGCTTTTCGGTAAGGAGACGTGACGCTCCGACTCCAAATACAGAAGTCCATTTTCCTTCGCTTTTCTCTCTTGAGCCATGGCTTCCTTGGTGAGTTGCTCCACTTGACGCCTCACCACGTCCAGTGTATCGGTGTCCCTAGCACCAAGTCTGGTCATCGAGTCCGGCCTCCCTTCGGGAACAACCCTTGGAGGTTCACCCCGAACACCATCCCCAGACTCCTCAGCACTCGGACCAACAGAATCCGGCCCTTCGGCGCCAGAACCCGTCTCGTTGTCAAGCCTCCCGCATGGGTCTTCGGGATCATCACTGACCTGCACATCGTCTATGTATGCCAGGTCATCAACGCCCTCCTCGAAAGTAAGAGGCGCCGCCAAAGAAGCTCCCTCCGCCGACGCTCCAGATACGACCCGCCTCTTCTTCGCCGAATGACGAGAAGGCCCCGGCCTATCGTGGGGGACCCTTTTATTCCTGATCTGCTGAAGTTGGAACCATCCCAGTTCGAGCTTTGGTTGACATGCAAACAACGCAGACACGGAGTAAGGACCGAAAAGGGGAAAAGGGGGGCAACTGCCAAAACCAAACCTGTATGAACCCGCACGTCGACTTCGAGCTCGCGCAGGTAGTCCTCTGCATCATGCACACATTTTCGGATTTCGTCCACGTCCCGAAAACGTGGATCCTCAAAACCGATTCCCTCCCCCAAAAACCTCGCCTCACCTACCCTTCGTGGAACGACAAAACTCACTCTGCAGGGCTCGGCGAAGAAAAACCTCTTGTATCAATCTGTAAAACCGGTGTCCCTAACCTTGAACACCTGGCAGTACCTGCCCTTCAAGACGAAACACCCTTACAGGCGAGGGTTTGCCTCCCACCGAAAGACCGCCTTGAAGATGTCAATATCCCAAGGGACCTGCCGGCGCCGCAGCTCCTTGATGAGGCAGTAGATCATAGTAATCACGTTCGGTGGGAGCTGCATGGGGACGATGCCGAAGTGGTTGAAGATGTTCATGAACTCCGGCTGGAAGGGAAGGAACAGCCCGCCGCGCAGGTGATGGAGGCATACCGCTATTTTTCCTTTTGGCAGATTCATGAACCTCGCTCCCATTGACGGATACTCCAGCCCAACATCCGGGTTCCTCCCCCACACCTGCAGCACCTCCATCTCGAAAGTGTGCGGAGGAAGGACACAGAGCTCACCTCGAAGAGCATGGTAATCGCTCCACATTTCCTTCGCTCTGCTGCGCGATTTTTTAACCATCTTGAACCCGGAAAAATGATAGTAGTAGGGACCCATGGTTGGGCCATGACCCTTTTATAGTCCTGAACCCCGACGGTTCCGCTCTCCGAGGGCGGCCCCTAGACTATCTAATCCTAAAGGTTCAGACCTGCCTGGCGCACGCGCCTCACCTCGTTTCTCCAAACAGTCACTTCAAGATAATGATAAAAAGGCACATTCTACGAACAAACATTCCATTAAAACATCTATTTTACATTTTGTCAAAAAAAAAGGGGAGAAGAGATACTAAGGAGAGAGGCTCCCTCTTCGGCTCTCTAAGGAGAGAGCCCAAACTCCGACTCTGCGAGTAGACCCCGAACTGCTCGCGCGAACTCTTTTCGACGGCGGTTCTCTTCCTCCAGCTCTTCAACTCGGGCCACCAGCACAACCTTTTCCTTTTTCAGCTCCTCGATTTCGGCGACCGTAGCCTCCAAGTCACCCTCGAAGCGAGCGCACTTCGACTCCAGGTCCATGATCGCCTTCTCCGCCTCAGATGGCTCCAATCTCCGAAGAAGGGAAAGCGCTTCCTCCATCTTCTGCTCGAGGGCTGCCACTTGACCCCTGCTGGGTAAACGCTTTTCGACCTGGTCAAGGTGCGAACAGATGCTGCGCGCAAAATACTGCGCGCTCAAACTGCCAAAGACGGGTCCTCTTTGGCCGCCCCCCGACGAGACCTCCGGACCACCAGAGGGGCCCGAAGGGGATGAGACAAGAGTCAAAGTGCTTCGCTTCCGCAGCGGCGCATCCTGGGCCTCCGTAGGCAGAGTAGCGGGAGGCTGATTCCTCGCTTCTTCTCTTCTCGGCCGCACTCCGTCATCAGCCACGATGATGGCGTTCTCCACCAAAGGGGTCGCTCGAGCATCGCCTTGAAGGGACCTGGACGCCGCACGCGCGCCCTCCCCTATGTTGGAGAGACGGATTCTTGGTTTTTTCGGTGCCTCCTCGCGAACGAACGGCCGTCTAGCGCTCGCTTGATCCGGTTGAGCAGGACCTCTAGCTTTAGGAAGTTCGTCCCGAACAAACCCAGCAACGCCTGAGAACATAGCCATCAACACACCTGTTCTCCTGGGGTCAACAGGAGACCCGTCCGATGCTCCACAGGTATTTATAGACTCCACAGGCCCACGTGGCACCCGAGCACACGCATTAATACGCTTCACGATTATCGGGGGAACATGTTGCATCTGAATCCACGCTCCATCATCTGGACCACACGTGGAAGCTTATGTGGCATCAACGGCACGAGTGCTCGACGTCGAACATAAGAAAGTATCACCCCGAACAACAAACGCTGAAAAGACCGAGACGAATAATAAGGACCAGAGCTGATCGGCGCCTGGCGAAGCATCGGTGACCATACTGCTTTCAAGAGGTATGGACTCTCCCGCCGTCAGATCGTACCATCTGTACATCGTACAGCAAGGGCCAGGAAGTGGGCCCCCCTGCGGACATTGATGGGCCGTCACTATAACTGAAGTCCATTCTGCTGAAATAACTCTACAGAGTAGACCATGATATAAATACCTCACTGTAACGGGAAAAACTAGAGAGGTTGGACCCAAGAAAATACTTTTACCCTAAAATCCACTCAGCTTCCTTATTGTAACCACAAAAAAGAGTGATTCTAGTCATTTTTAAAAGCCTCCCCGAAAGGAGCCGTGATTTTTTCGCTCAGCCGATTTTTCACGTAAAAAATCTGATTATTTCTCATCTTAACAGGTTCGCTTTGTGATATTTGAGAAACAACGCAAGTGTAAGCGTTAAGCAATTAATTCGGTCAGCTCGGCTCGCTCCACCTAATCAATAGTTTTACATCTTGCCAAATGAAGCCATTCGCATGATAACTTCGGAAGGATTCAAAAGCACATGATGTGCTCCTCGAGAAATGACACAAATATTCCCTTTACAATTATAATGTTGGCATTGCATTTTGCAATAATTTTTTTTTAAAGTGGCAAATTAAACTTTTTAAAACTCTTGATTTGAATTATTAAAATTGTAAAATTATTATTAATTAATTTTAATTTAAATATAATTGTTAGCTTTTTATTAAAATTATTTTTAATTATTAATTATTTTTAAATTTTAGAATATTAATTTTAATATCTTTTAGTTTTAAAATTTGAAAATATAAAAAATAAAAATTGAGAAATTATTTTTTTTAAAAGAAAGTGATGCCAGAGGAGTATAATAATTGTTTAATTTTTTAGTTGTTAAAAAGTTAAAAATTAATTTAATTTAATTTTAATTTGATATATCACATCAAATATAAAATTTAATATTAAAAATTAATTTTATTTCACATTTTATATATATTACTAAAATAATAATTAACTTTACTTTTCTCACATATCTCATCATAATAATTAAATTTATATTACATCCCTCACATATCCTAACATAATAACTAACTTTATTTCACATTGTTCACAATTTTTAATAAAAAAAATTATCTAAATTTAATTTTAACATTGTTAAATTAAACACTCTTAGAGACTATTTAAAGACTGTACAATTACATCGAGAAACTCCAACAATCAGTAGTAAAACCATTCCTATGAACATAAAAGCCAATTAAATCTCCATGATAGAACTGAACTTCAGAGAGAGGGAGAGGGAGAGGGAGAGGGAGAGGGAGAGAGGGAGAGAGAGGTGCATAACTTTTAAACACTCCCCCTCGGTTTTGTTGAAACAGCGGCCGGCATCAAACCATTATGTCTAAGCAAGGCCTCAGGTGAAGGTTCCCGACCTCGAAATGCAACAAATACCTGAAAGACAAAAAAATGTTGTCATGAAGATCAAACTACAGTAAGAATCCAGAAAACCGGATTAGACCAGTCAGTTCAAACTATTCGAACCAATCAGTAGATCGGTCTAGTCGATTCTCAAAATTGGTCTGGTTGAGTCTCGTAATTGCATTCCAACAAAACTGCTTTGAACCAGGGTTAAACCAGAGAACTGATCAATTGGTAAGGTTGGGCTGGCCTATGTCTAGAGAAAAAATCAAAATTAGCACATTTAGCTTTAGTTAAGGATGGAACTTAAGTTTGTTAAGACGAGAGAGAGTTTCATAAAAAAAAGTTATAAAACATTTTCAAGGTATATATACATATTATTCAGTATATTTTGTGAGTGTGATTTTTAAATTGTTATATTATTATGATCTAAACTTAGTTCGATCTTGATTGAATATTAAAATTTTGAACAACTATTTGGATAGCTACTTATGCAGCCAATGGATAAGCCAGAGATATTGTAGCTAGATACTAGGCGCTGTTCCTCATCTAAGATTAACACAAGGATAAGACAATGAAAGAAGTGAGATTATTCGGTATGCTACAGCCCAACCAGTAGCTAGTGTCGCACATAAAGATGATGGATTGTCCTAGTATGAATGCTTTTCTTTTGACAAATGATTCTTCTCCCGATTACCTTTTTTGTTATTGCCATTGGTCAGTTCTATGATTGGTCTGGTTTCCAAAACCTTAAATATAACTTCGACAAAGTACACACACCACCACTTGGGAACAAATAATCACAGAAGTTACAACAGAACAAACTATCACATAAAGTTAAATAAAGAAAATAAGGATGAAGGCAAATGCCATACTGCTATATGCACAATGACCTTGTAAAGCATACCGACGTTCATGAAGGAAGCAAATGAAAGGTATTAAGTTTAACAGATGTTGCAGATATACCTCAAGTGGTGGTTTCCCGCCTCCAAAAGCAAGAATTGTATCTCGGAACCTCTTGCCAGTTGTCTTGATAGCCTGAAAAAATTCAGAACCCTAAAATAAAAATTTAAATAAAAGCAATACAACAAACTAATACAAGGTTTTCTATTGGCATCAAGATCTTGTGAATGATGAAATGTTGAACTAATTTATTCTTTAGACTCTACACAGCTTGTTTTTAGATTGCTCCAAGCATTTGCAATAGTTTCTTCTGTTATATTTGGCTGTTAGTGAATAATCAACAAGAACAGTTTGGTAACTTAAAAGACAATCAACATATATACACCTTGAAAATTCTTTGATCAGTCTCTGCATTTATACAGCACAAATCCGTAGTAACTATTCTATTTCGGTACTGCATTTCTATTCGATAGCTCATCATGTTTGAGATTATATCTTCATTCTTTCTGATAACATATAACTTACCCCAATCCTAGGAATGAATCACTCTAGAACTTTAACGTACTTCAATAATTAGAATTTTGTCAAAAGATCCAATTTATAAATTAATTAAAAGGCCTTCTTTCAATTATTCATTGATAGTTGCCAACAAATATGCAGTCATGACATCATTTAGAGCTTCCCATCTCATTTTTATCTCCTCTCCCAATGCCACAATTAAGACTTTGTTAATGGGTAAAATAGAAACTCTTATATCGTTAAGATAATACCTCTCCTGTACATATAGGAGCAGTGTCTTAATGATCTTAAGGAACATTATAGCATAAACAAGATCAAACAAGAACTCAACAAAATAAGTCCTAACTTCTATTGTTCCTTTCCCCTCAAACTGGAGTGCATTTCTCACAAGAGTCTAGCTTGTTGCATAATTCTTAAGAACGCAGAGGTCACAGTGATTTTGTAAAAATATTTGCTAGTTAATTCCACAATGGGCATAATGTGGAATACAAATCTTCTCCATCAAAATTGCACAAAACAACCAAACAACTAAGCCTTTATCCTCGGGCTTCCATTAGATTAGGGTTTCTCTTCTTCTCTCTTTGTTTTTTTTTGAATCTCCCGCTTGTACGAAAATCTTGTTTGACATAATGAAAATTTTTTGGATTTTGAGTCTTCTTTTGATGGTGTGATGTGACTAATTGCGTGGCGTGATGTGAACTAATTGCGCGGCCCGAAGTGGTGCTAGGTTAGCTAGGATTTCTCCCTCGGGGAGCCAAACCGTCGGGGAGAGAGTTATAAAAACTCACCTTAGTGGCCCCCATCTAGATTGTTTCTAACCACAATGGTGAAGAGGTCGCGCAGCCGAGCGAGGGAGATGTGGGAGGACTTTGAGAGGGTCGTCGGAGAGACGTGTTGCCTCCCTTCGCACACGTTCGATGCGGAGTTCCCTTCGGAGGGGGCAACGTTCAAGTCCCCACCAGAGGGGAAGATCGCGGTCTGTCTCCATCATCTTCGAGGAGGGCTCTTCCTCCCCTTCTAGCCGGAGTTCGTGAATGCGTTCAACTACTTCAGCATCGTTCCCATGCAGCTCCCGCCGAACGCTGTGACCATGATTTACCGTCTGATCAAGGAGTTGCGGCGTCGGAGGGTCCCATGAGACATCAAAGTCTTTAAGAGGGTCTTCCGGTGGGAGGTGAACCCCCGCCTCTGTGGGTGCTTCGTTCTGAAGGGGAGGCAATGCCAGGTATTCAAGGTTAGGGATACCAGCTTTGTGGACTGGTACAAGCGGTTCTTCTTCGTTGCTGCTGGCGAGGTCAGATACACTGTTCCCCGCAGGGTCGGCGAAGCGAGGTTCTTGGGGGATGGTATTGGTTTCGAAAACCCCCACTTCCTGGTCGTGGACGAGATCCGGAGGCACGTCCATGACGCGGAGGACTACTTACGAGAGTTAGAGGACGACGTGCGGGCTTATACAGGTGAGCAACTTTAATTCCACCTCGTGTTTTCGATTTGGGATTGACATCTCTTTGCAGGTCGCCTGCAGCTCGAATTAGCATGGTTCCGCCTCCGTCAGATCGGCAAGAGGGTTCCCCACGAGCGAGGCGGTCCATCGACGCGGCCAGCTCAGAGGAGGAAGATTGCAGAGGGTACATCTTCGGCGACGGGCAGCGGAGAGGAAGATGACGTCCAGGTCAGCGATAGCACCACAAAACGCGGTAATGAGCCTTCGGCGGAAACCAGTGCCGAAAAGGAGGCGACTTCCGCCAAAAGAAGTGCTGAGAGGTCCGGCGAGGGACGAAGTGTTGAGGTCCCCGAAGAAAGTAGGCCGGGCACAGTGACCGCGCTCAACTCTCGGTGCGCGAATATGGTGAGGCTGGTAAGTTCCTTCATTTAACTCCCTTTTTTGACGTGTCCCTGACTGGGCATTTGCCGCAGCTTGGCCGGAAGGCGATGGCGCAGGAGTCGGAGCTCAAGCTCAACGAGTCGGACCGTCATCGTCGCTTTGCCGAAAAGCAGCTTTGGTCCGCAATGAAAGCACTCGAAGAGGCCAACCATCAGGAAGCCGAACTACAGCGTCTACTTGAGGAGTCTTTAGACTGGCGTTGCGAAGATGTCCGCGAGGAGGCGGTCGCCGAATTTCGGTGGTCGCTAGAATTCAACGCTATCATCAAGGAGGTGCTGGAGAGCTCGGTCAATCTGCTTGGCTCCACGCTTCTCGATCGAGGGATGGTGAGGCGTGAAAACCTCGAAGGGTTGGACATGGCAGAGTGCATCCGGTCGCGGAGCCAATCGTACAAGTGTGCCTACTTCAACATGTCAGCAGAGCGACTGGATCGGCAATTCGCCTTCGTGTCCAACATAAAGGTGGCCGTCCCGCCTTCTGCGGCTGAACTGGCGAGGATGGAGGAAGCTGCTAAGGAGGGTCCTGAACAGAGTCAAAGGCCAGAGTTTACTAGGAGGCTGCAGGGGAGCCACTCGCTGTGTCGTCCCTTCGAGAACGAGATCCATTGGAGGCAGTTCCTCAAACTCCTGGTGCCGACATCGAAATAAACTCCCCACCTGAAGCTTCGAGGAGGGATAGCGAGTTGTAGGGCCTTTAGATTTTGTATGTGCATCTTTGTAACCCAGAAAGTTTTGTAATGATTTATGCGTGAATGAAAAGTTTTTGTTTTCTATATGTTCTTTGTTTGTGATGATGACTGAGTTGGTTTTCCGTTGTCGAATGATTTTGCTAAGTTAGATTGTGGTTGGCCTGGGACTTTGGGAAGGGAAATGCCTTGGACAGTTGGTCGCGTAGGCGCTAAGTTATGTGAGTGGCCTAGGACTTCGAGAAGGGGGGGCCCTTGACTGCCAGTCGCATAGGCGCTAAATTATGTGAGCAGCCTAGGACTTCGAGAAGGGGGGTGTCCTTGACTGCCAGTCGCGTAGGCGCTAAATTATGTGAGCGGCCCAAGACTTCGAGAAGGGGGGTGCCCTTGACTGCTAGTCGCGTAGGAGCTAAGTTATGTGAGTGGCCTAGGACTTAGAGAAGGGGAGTGCGCTTGACTGCCAGTCGCATAGGCACTAAGTTATGTGAGTGGCCTAGGACTTCGAGAAGGGGGGTGCCCTTGACTGCCAATCAGGTAGACGCTGAGTTATGTGAGTAGCCTAGGATTTCGAGAAGGGGGGTGCTCTTGAGTGCCAGTCGCATAGACGCTAAGTTATTGGATGTTGTTTTGATGATATTTCGCGTTGCAATTATAATGCTGCAAATGAGTTACAATGTATCTATGAGTAAAATTTTTTGAGATCGTTGTCGTTTCACGTTTTGGGAAGGAGAGTGTCATCTTGTCTTGCCAGTTTGTAGGTGTTTGACCCGAGCACGCTGCAGATTATGAACGGACCTTCCCAATTGGAGTCGAGCTTTCCAGGGGCCATGTCCCTTCCAGGAAAGGAAAATCTCCATTTGATTTTTATTCATTTGAAAAAAACTTATAATAAAGTCTCAAGAGAATTACTTTGGAGAATTTTAGAAAAAAAAGAGATTTGCACTTCTTATATTCAAGTTATTAAAGACATATATAAATGAGTTGTTACCTGTGTACGGACACAAGGAAGTTTGACTATGGATTTTCCTATTACAGTTGGATTACACCAAGGCTCGGCTTTAAGTCTGTATCTTTTTGCTTTGATTATGGAAGTCATGATTGGACATATCTAAGATGAGGTGTCTTGGTGTAAGCTCTTCGTAGATAATATTGTCCTTGTTGAGAAAACTAAAGAGAGAGTCAAAGCGAAACTAGAGCTTTGGAGGAATGCTCTAGAATCTAAAGGTTTTCATCTCAGTAGATCAAAAACTGAATATATGAAGTGCACATTTAGTCAAAAAAAAAAATACTTATATTGGAGATGTGACAATTAGTGATCAAATTGTCAAGAAGAGTGAGCGCTTTAGATACCTTGGATCAATTATACAAAATAATGGTAAAATAGATAATAACGTTATTAGCAGGATTCAAGCAGGATGGGTAAAATAGAGAAATGCTTCTGGTGTGTTGTGCGATAGAAAAATCCCATCCAAAATCAAGGGTAAATTTTATAAAACTGTAGTAAGACCAGCGACGATATATGGTGCTGAATGCTAGCCTGAAAAGAGGAAACATATAAATAAAATAAATGTTGCAGAAATGAGGATGTTAAAGTGAATGTGTGAATATACACGAAAGGATAAAATGAGAAATGAGTATATCCGAAAGAAAGTTGATGTTGCACCAATTGAGGATAAACTTAGAGAAAGTCGGCTTAGATGGTTTGGACACCTAAATCGTAGGTCGATTGAAGCTCCAGTTAGAAAAATTGAGTTATTGGATTTTGCCCATGTACAAAGAGGAAGAGGGAGACCAAAGAAGACAACGCAAGAAACTATAGGGAGTGATCTTAGTTACTTAGACTTAGATAAGAATTTGGTAACTGATAGAGCGTAATGAAAACAAAGGATTCATATAGTCGACCCCACCTAGTGGGATTAAGGCTTGGTGGTTGTATAAATCAAGTAATTGTAGTTAAATGGTAGATTTCATCATAGGGCTTACTGAAATCAAATATCATATCAGAATAATAAAAAACCAAAACATCTAATACCATTAAATATTCAAATCTCTTGTTGCACAATGCATAGAACCAGATTAGCAAGAAAATCAGATATTCAAAAATACAAAGATAGCAAAAACTGTATAAAGATAACACCACAGTGAATATCAGCAAAATATAAAAACTGTAATACTATAACCAGTCATGTAAATGCCTAGTGGTAAATTATCAACTTGCATCATTAGACATCCCTTCAGCTTCAGATATGTTAATCGTTAAATCCTCTTCCACGAGCTTATCTTACCGAAAAATAGTTAATTGAATAAATTCGAACAATAAAATAAGAGGAAACATAATTAGAAATAGACATAAACTTATAGTTCTTACACTAGGATCCGTATAACTTGTGTGTGCTGCTCGAATCCAACTACCAGCACACATCAGCGAATTCAAAGTTTTTAGAGATAAAGCACTTCTATAATCTCCTAAAACATGCTCTCCAGCACTAAAGGCAGATTCAGAAGCAACACTAGTGATCGATATAGTAAAAATATCTTTGGCTATCTTAGATAAAAATTTATATTTTAGAGAAGATAATTTCCACCACACTAAAATATTATATTGTGAATTTGCACACTCAATGCACAGCTCACTTAAGTATTCTTCAAGATCAGATTTTGGAGGACTCATTACAGTGCTTGCTTTAATGTGCATGTATGAGCCATCATGTGGATCACTTTTACATTCTTGATCTGAGGCAATGTAGAGCTGCTACTAGAAGATGCTTTATGAGTAGTTACATTCTTGTCAACAACATAAAAGGAATACAACTCATAGAGAGAACTCTTTACTTCCTCTATTTTGTCATTCACTTCAGTTGGGCTATATATCTTTATATAAAAATATGTTAAGGCAAACAACTTCACACGAGGATCTAATATGCATGCAATAGTAAAGAGAATATGACAATCAGATCAATATTTATCAAATTTGATCCTCATAGCAGTTGTCATATCCCCAACACAAGAAATTGGTGAAAGTAAGCCTTTGTCTAATATCTTCTTTATCTTTGCAAGGTTCGGTAAAAATTTATTTGCTGTTGGAAAGAAAGAACCAGAAAAAACTTCAGTTACTTCATCACAAACTGCCAATATATCCTTAATGTTTTCATACATCTCCCATTCTTGATCTAGTGGTAGCCAAATATAATGCAGATCTCTACATGCATATTCCGGAAAAACAACTTTATAATGAAATGCATCATCTAGCATCTTAAAAGTAGAACTCCACTTAGTAGGCACATCAATACGTAAACCCCTACAAGTGGAAATCCCTAGCTGCCTTGCAATCTTGCCAAACTTATATAATCGACTAGGCAAGCGTTTCAAATACAATACTGAATCTCTTATCTTTGAAATTACCTTACTAATGACCTTCAAACCATCCTGAACTATCAAATTCAAAATATGTGCCGCATAACTAACATGAAAAAATCTTCCCGTAAATTGAAAACCTGACCTACGACTGAACAATGATCTCAAATTTTCTGTTGCCCTATCGTTTGAAAAAGCATTGTCAAGTGTAATCGTGCTAACTTTATTTTGAATACCCCATTGAAGTAAGATTTCAGAAATAGTTTCAAAAATGACTGAACCTGTATGCAGTGGATCAAGATCACAAAAGCTTATGATCCTAGATTGAAGATTCCATTCAATATCTATGTAGTGCACAGTCAAATACATGTATCCAATTGTTTGATTGGATGTCCAACAATCACATGTTAGGGATACCCTGTCTACAGTCTTTAAAACTTTTTTAAGATACTCTTTCTTAGACTCATATACTTTAACACACTCATTCTTGATAGCTTGTCGAGTGATCTTATAATAACTTGTGTTCATTGCTCATTAAGACATTGAACCACAAATGCTCCACCATCATAAAAGGATATTCATGAACAATGATCATTTTAGCAATAATATTCTTGATGCTATTGTGATCATAAATAGGAAAGACACAAAGAGAACCCACTATATCACTATCAACAACCTTTTCAATTATAGGACTAAACATTTTCTATTTAGTTTCCTCGATAGCCTTACTATAATGTTGAGTATCCAAGTGTCTCTTCAATTATAATGTAGTGCCAGACTTTTGCTTGATATATATTTTGGGGCAATATTTATACTTTCACTTATCAATTTTCTTTCCTTTCTGAGTTATGGTAATAATTATGAAATGGTCCCATATATCTCATCTCTTTCTCTTCCCTTTATTCTCTTCTTGCATCTCACTGTCAACTTCATCACCTGCATTTGTAGCCATTATAGCAGATTTATCAGCTTGCTCATGCTGATTAGACTCGCTATCTGACTTCGAATGGGTAGATGTCGTTGACAACAAGATGCTTGAATGAGAAGGTAGAGAATACATGAGAAATGCATTGAGACATTTGTATTAGGGACAATAGAACACTTAACATTATGCAAACAATAAGAAGTATAGATAAAAAGAAAATAGAAACATGTATGCAACATAATATCTACTTAAAGTAAAATTTGTATCTTCAGCAATATCAGCATGAAGCACAGATTAAATTGAGAACTACTATATAGAACAAAAGCAAAATTATGAACGCATTGAGACATTGAAATAAAGTTTATTTTAATCTTAATAGTTAGCCCTCAGATTTTAATAAAATTAGGATCCATTAATGTAGTATGAAACCAAGAAAGCTACTCCAACATTATACATGGAGCAAGAAATATAAATAAAAGAAACATGCATGCAATATATTATCTGCTCAAGGTAATATTTGTAACTCACTAAAATATATCTAGATCAACAAAAAAATGCATGGAATCAAAATTCTGGAGTTGAAGTTAATCATCACAGGGCATCACTATAACCAATTATCTCAGATTCATCATAGAGCAGTCAGAAAATAATAAAATAGATCATAGAGCAAAATCAATTCTCACAAAGAGATAAAAACTGAGCTTCCCAATATTTTATCAATTTATTATAGAGCACCACACAAAGTAAAGAAGCTTCTCAGATGCAACAATCATCACAGAACAGAGAAAAAAAAATGAAATTAGATTTTTAAAATCATATAAAAGTACCATGCATCTATAGATATAACTAATCTATATCACAGAACAAAATATAGTCTACCAACTCTTAGATTTATCATTATAGGGCAAAACTAAAAAAAACCAAGATTCTCATATCATAAACTCATCAAAGAATCGGTCAAATAACAAAAAAAAATAAGATCACATGACATTGAAATAAAGTTTATTTTTCTCTTAATGGCTGACCCTCAGATTTTAACAAAATTAGGATCCATTATTGTAGTATGAAACCAAGAAAACTATTCCAACATTATGTACAAGAAATATAGATAAAAGAAATATGCATGCAACATATTATCTGCTTAAGGTAATATCTGTAACTTACCAGTCACCAGAATATATCTAGATCAAGAAAAATATGTATGGAATCAAAATTCTAGAGTTGAAGTTAATCATCACAGGGCATCACTATAACCAACAATCTCATATTAGAACTCATCATAGAGCGGTCAGGAAACAATAAAACAGAAGATACATAGAGCAAAATCGATTCTCACAAAGAGATAAAAACCAAGCTTTCCAATATATTATCAATTTATCATAGAGCACCACTCAAAGTAAAGAAGCTTCTCAGATACAACAATCATCACAGAACAGAAAAAAATATGAGATTAGATTTTTAAACCCACGTAAAAGTAACATGCAGCTAAAGAAGTAACTAATCTATATTACAAAACAAAATATAGTCTATCAACTCTTAGATTTATCATCATAGGGCAAAACTAAAGAAAACCAAGATTCTCATATCATAAACACATCAAAGAATCGGTCAAATAACAAAACAAATTAGATCGCATGTTTAAAACTCCGAAAAACTAACATGCAAGTATACATCCAATAGATTTTCATCACATAATAGCATAGAACAGCAAAGCTTCCAAAAGAATAGGGAGTAATAGGTCAAAAACTATTACAGCGGGCTGCAGAGAGATCCGTGAACGTTTTCGCCATCATGTGGCTACTGTAGTACTCGAGAAAGCAGCTTTGATGGCTGGTGTGATGCAAAAGTGAGAAGATCTAAAGACTGTTGAAGAAGCACAAACCCTAGATGAGAGTTTAGTCTACCGATGGCTTGACGTGAGGTAGAGAAAGAGTAGAACTCCCTTTAGCTCAGAGATCACGACATTCTTCAACAGAAAACAAAAAAATGAAGAGCTAGAGATAAAATTAGGGCATAGAGTGGAAAAGAACGTAGAAGAGGACGGTTGGATGGGATCTCCGATCTGAGAAAGAAAATTAGGGCACACGCCGCACACCGCAGTACCGCACAGCCCAGTCCCAACTCAACCGTGCAGCACCGCACTGCCCGACCTCTCAAGTCTTAACAACTTAAGTAGTAAAGGAAATCAATTTTATATTTTATAATTAATATTATACATATATATTTAAATCGAGCCGAATCGAGCCGATCCTACCCTGGCTCGAGATCGGCTCGAAAAAACACCGAGCCATAATTTTGGCTCATTAGTCAACTCGTTTAAATTGATTCGATTTTCAATCAATTTTCGATCTTCGATCCATATTAACAGCCTTAAATACAACAACCATTATGAAGACCAATAGGCTAGTAAATACTCATAGGCACAGTTGTAGAAAAATACTTAGGATAATCAGAATTATCAAATGATAGAAGGGGTGTAGCAATTGATTGAGAAAAACATCGGTGTGCACATCAAAGGAGAAATAGAAGGAACAGAAGCAATAGAAGGGGGATTAGCTGGAGTAGAGCTACATGGTTTGGACTACCTGGAGAAAATTGATGACCCAAATAACATACATAAAAAAATGAACCTGTGCGAAAACAAGGATCATAATACTGGTAATCCTTTTGAATACGAGAATACCCAAGAAAGGCCTACTAAAGTAAAGGAGTCTTAACCTGGTCAAAGGTAATGTACAAAACATATGCACCTAAACACTCATGGAATGATAAAGAGAGGCAAATTATGTGCGCTGCACGTGCTTTTGTTGAAATTGGGACCTAAGATGAAAATTAACAGAAATCAGGGGGGCAAATTATAATATTCATTATATGAAATTGAGTAATGCTACATATCCCCAACAAATAATCCCAAACTTTGAACCCAACTTGAATTTTTATGTGGCAACGATGTCACATAGGCAAACAAGTTATTTTCGTCTATATGGCATTATTACCGCATAGGTGTTACATAGGAATCCTAACTGGACTCAAAGTTCACGATTACTCATGGGGGCTACAAAGCATTTATCTAAGAAATTAGGATCTAAAACTAAAAATAAGAGAAATTGAGGGTCCGATTTGTAATTTTTATTATAAGGAATAAGGATCTAAGATTGGGACTAAGAAAACTTAGAAGCTCAAATTATAATTTCTTAGGATCTAAGATGAAGACTAAGAGATATCATAATTTTCATTATAAAGAATTATGACGTAAGGCCAACATTAAAAGAAATAATGAACTGAATTATAAATTTTTAAGATTGAGGAATAAGACTAAGAAAAATTAAAAGAATAAATTATTATTTTTGTTGTAAGGAATTAGGGCCTATCATAATTTTCAATTAAGTTTAGGAAGAAAAATTGTGAGACCAAATTGTCATTTTTATGGTGAAGGATTAGGACCTATGATGAAGTTTAAGAGGAATCAAAAGACCAAATTATAATTTTTTAAAACTTAAGACTAATATTTAAGAAAATCAGGAAATCAAATTATAAAGATCTAAGTATCTAACTTTTAAAGAGAGTCGGTGAGAAACCAAAGTTTTCTATATCAAATGAGATAACTGTTGTCATTAAATAAAATATTGAGCAAGTTTTCATCCTGACTCCAGCTTTGATTCAATAGCTGAAGCATAAAAAAATTGCACACCTGAGGTACAAATAAAGTAGAGAGGACTAGCAAGTTGCACTAGGGAGGATACTAATTGAGGAGTTTATGTTGCATATAGATTTCGAAGGGATAGAGAATGGCCAACCAATGTAAAGAGATAGTAAGATAGCTCACAAAGGGAGTGTTGTCAAAGAACAAAGCGGCGGCGAGGGAAGGACCCACAAGAATAGTGCCACCCATGGAAAAGATGCTAGAAACTGAGGAGCATTTGAAGACCACTGACAACATTGTCTTTAGTGGGGAGATGGAGCCTTAAGCACATCCACAAGAGAGTGCAAAAGGCATTTTTTGAACGTATTCTATAGAGACTGCAACAGGCATTCTATGCAGATGGTGTGATGGGGTTAATGCCTCAACAAAGATGGGGCATGCTTCAATGTAGAGGGGGAGATGGGGATGAGACTAGGAACTCAGTGGAGGTGACAAAAGGTGCAAAATATAGACGAAGAAGGCGATCATTCAATTACAATGTTTAGAAGTGTAAGTAATTTTTGAAAATTTGAATTATTCAACATATCATCCTTGTTTTAAACTTCACAACATAACATACATCTTGAGGGTTAGTCATTTTGCCCAACAAATAAATGAGGCCTAAATAAAGACTTTATATAGGAATGTAAACCCATTTGTTAGTTATCTCAAACTATAGGAATGTCTGTAATTTGCCAACAAAATAAATAACAAATTTTCTATAATTTCCTTTGCATGTTCCCCCAATTTTCATCAAATAACGTGCAGATGTCATTTTTTTAATTTTCCTAATCAACTTGACCAAATTTTCCCAGTAAAATCCCAAATTCTATGCCGCCCTGCATCGAGCATCTTACAACAGTCATCTCTTGTATGCTTTGATGTATGTTCAATTAGATTACTACAACAAAGCCTTTATGGTACTAGGTGTGGTTAGCTATATGAATCTTTTATTTTCATTGCAGTCTATCAAATAACAATTTCTTATTTAGCTTTAAATATGTAAGATCATTTCATTTAGTTTATTGTTATGTCTTTTCTGGCCTTCCTCTTCCTCTTTATACATGAGCATGATCTAATAACCCAATTCTCCCTAAAGCTTCTATCAGCTTATAATTTATATGTCCAAACCATTTAAGCCGATTTTTTCTCAGCTTATTCTCAATCGAAGCTACTCCAACCTTCTTGCAGATATACTCATTTCTCATTTCTATAATATTTATTTTATTTGTATATTTGTGCTTTGCAGGCCAGCAGTTAACACCATATAATATTCAATTTAACCACTGTTCTATAAAATTTACGTTTAAGTCTAAGTAAATTTTTTCTATCACATAACATACTAGATACATTTTCCCATTTTATTCATGTAGTTTAAATCCTGCTAATAACATCACTATCTATTTCATCGTCCTTTTATATGATTGATCCAAAGTATCAAAATTACTCTCTCTTCTTGATAACTTAATCACCAATTCACCTTATCAATAAAAGTAATTCCATCATGATTAAATGTGTATTCCATATATTCGATTTTTGATCAATTAAGACAAAAACTTTTAAATTGAAAAATATTCCTCTATAACTTGAGTGCTTGTTCAATTAGTATTACAATTCATGCTTTTAGGCTTGAACAACAATTTCACTTTCCTGTGATGTATGAGCTATTTAACTAGCTTTAGCTAGATAAATTTTAAGAAATTCTAGCATTAGTTAAAATCAATTTCAGATTCATTAGGTACAAATACAGATACAGTCAGATTATCGAATTAATATCAGCTTTAAATCTTCATGCCGTTCAAGGCTCAGAACTTGTAGAAGCAGTTTTACATAAACAAGTAAAAAATACAGTCGATCGACTTGAACTTTCTACTATATTGCATAGAAGGTTAGCAAAGCAGTAAAAAAAGATAACTGTAGACATACCTCGTCATTGTCCAACCCAGCATCTTCAAATGCCGAAAAAGCATCTGCTGACAATACCTCTGCCCACTGCAGATCAATAATAGTGTTTGTCATCATAGCACGCATGACCAAGAGGTCATTTGCAATAGTGTTTTTGAAAATAAATATGGATCACAGCTTCAAGATAACATTTTCCCTGGCCTATACCCACTAAGTTCCAGGATCATATCTACTTCCAGTACTAACAAAGCAGAAGAAGGTTCAATGAAGAAATAAGTAAAAAGGCACTGAAAAATACATCACTAACAACAAAAAAAATGTGATCATGAATAAAAGCAATAGATTTATCGTATTTGGCTTCCACCCGTAGCAAATTACTTTGAATAAATATTCAGGTAAACAATATTTCTCCTGCCAAGACATTGATGGGAACTATGAGAATAGCAGCCAAATTGTCTCAGCTATCCCTAAATTTTGTTTTAGTATCTTATTTATTGAGATTTCTTGATTTATTTATTCATGAATTTTTTTGTTTGAGTTATTTTATTCTGATGTGGTCATTTGTTTAGAGCCATTCGGCATCTTTGGCTTTAGCTTCTATGGAGATTTAGGTTTTAATATACTCATTTCGACATTGATCAATGGAAAAATTTACATGTTATATAGATAGCACCACTATTTAAATTTTAAAATTATTAAAATAAAGTAAGAAATATAACAATCTTCTCCAACAACTTATCTCCTATGTATTCTACAATTTGCTCTTGGGCAATCTAGTTCTTGTGAAGAATCAAATAGCATGATTCAAAAGATTAAGCCATCTGATAATTCACAAAATAAGAAATTCAGCATATAAATTACTTTATTTCTATGAAATACCGATACTTAGTGAAGCCTAACATATCTACCGATACGTATCTGATATGCCAAGTAGCATATTAATTTTTATTTTTAAAAATATAATACTTGCCAGATACTTGTTTGATACTTATCTGATAATTTCTGATTCTTCTAATTAGAGAAAAATATTGAAACAGTCGGTTCGTCCCACACTATAAAAAATAAAAATATCTAATACATAAAATACAACACATGTATAGACTCAAACGTTAACATAAAAAGAAATATATTGGACTCACACAATTGGGATAACAGAAAGCTTTGCATACACTAGTGTTTTGACAGTAGAAAATTAATTAGTATCTGCAAACTGCAGCATCATTTACTTTAACCAATCTTTTTGCGCAATCTTACAAATACAAGTGACATTTTCTCCTTTTTTTTACCTCAATTGAAACTGTATTGACTTCTGTTAAATGCTGATCGCATTTTTTTACCTTAATCAAACTCATATTGTGAAAATAATAGAACTTTAATATTTTTTATTTTATCTATTTATTTAGTCAGATACTCAAAAAAAGGAGAGCATGTGTCTATTTTGATTAAGTTAGTATATTTGGGTTTATGTAACAACATCTGTATTGTTATTGATTATATATCATTTGCATTGAGCTAATTAATTGGAGTGAATTTAAATTAAAATTGAAACTAATCTATTGGTATATGTTCAAGCACTCTTCTCACTTAGTGAATTTGTGACAAGTTGGAAAGCATTTAAGCAAACATTATGACATTATTTTAAATTTAAAATTTTTTAAAATCAATAGTTGTTAAAAAATCATTTTTATTTTTTCAAGTTGAATTTTCTATAATATTGCTTTTAATGGGATCAAAAAAGCTTGAAAAAACACAATTAATTTGAAAAAACTTTAAAGGATGTTTTTGAAAATTTTAGCAACAAAATATGTAAGTCATTCAAATTTACCATAGAATTACACATTAAATATGAAAATATGATATATTATATACACATATATAACAATCGTATCCTGAAGTATCTATATCCTACTTTTTTTAAGTATCATATTCATATCGTATCATGTCTATATTATCGTATCATACTTGCAAAACTTTGACATTACACTCTCTTTAAATATACTGATGCGGGACAGGTGAATGATAATGCAGTTTAGAGATCAGCAATATGACAAAGCAGATTATTCACAAAATAATGCTAAATATCAGAGAATAATTTTGTGATGACTGAGAAATTAATTAAGCCCGCAAAAATCAATTACTTTTAAAATCTTAAATAAATTAGATCAAAAGTAATTGAGAAATTACCAATTCAGATCAGGGCGCAATTCGGTTTTCAATAAATCAGAAACAGGGAACAGGATTGAGGGTCTCACAATATTTAACCAACAGTAATTTAAATGCGCTTAGTAATGAAAGGTCGCACAGGTGGAAAAATTTTGAGCAAATCACAAGCGAGCATAGAAATCCAGATTGTCGATTTTACCAGGTTAAAGGCTTTGTCGAAATTCGTACCTGAGTCAAAAAATTCAGGGACCATGATGTAATTTCTCCAAATATTAAGGCTGTCAGCTGGGGCG
>JAEMOT010001878.1:16780-52790 GCA_019297695.1 Apostasia ramifera | reverse complement strand
TCATAGCATTACTATACCTTCCTTATTCATTGCGGGTTGGTTATTCGTCAGTACGGGTTTAGCAAGCTTGAGATACCTTTCTATTTACTCAAGCAATAAGAAGGTTGATGTTAGTAACCCAATCTTTTCTTAGAAAATTCATTATATTGCCTTCATTAATAATAACTAAAAATATTTTCCGTATGCTATTCTTCCAATTACCCGAGTGGTACGAGGATTTTAAAGAATGAAATAGAGAGATACATATTAAATGTACCTATAATGGTATTCAATTATCAGAAACAGAATTTCCCAAAAATTGGCCCCTTTGACATCTCTTCATCTGCAAAAAATTCTCGACGTGAAAACACAGAGACAAAGGGCTGATCTTTGAATAGGGAAAAAAATGGATCCGCAGGGTCCCAAATGAATTGGCTTGTTCAAAAAAAGCCTTATTCTTTGATTAGTCGTCATATCTTGAAGCGGGTGCAAAAGATCAACTGTATAGATTTTTTACTACTGTTTTTCTTGTATCTATTACTATACGGGGGATCAATCAAAAAAAAGTGAGCGGAGCGGGTGGAGTTTAGGGATTCTCACCCAAGGCCCAAGCCCTTCCCTATCCAGGATATCGATTCATTCCAGAATCAAATAATCCCAAGGGCAACACAAATCAGATTTATTTAGTATTAAGGAAATAAGAGTAACAGGGAGGCGTTTATATAGGCCTCCATACAGACCGACTCAATAAAGAAAAATACATAATGTAATAAATTCCTCACACAAACAAGAAAATATTAGATAACATGCCTAAAATAATGATCACCGAAATAGAAACAACTAATACAAAATAAATGCGAGAAATAAAAATTATCCCAAAATGGAATCTCCAATTAATCAGAATGAATATGAGATTTTCAATCCATCGAATCAGCGATCGGCAGCATCCATCTTTCCCGATCTGTCCTAATAGTCAATTAATCCAGATCGAAGCAGTATGGCTAGATCTCGGCCGTCAACAGTAAACTCTGCCAGGAATGAATTGACGGTCGATCGTGGTGTCCCCACCAAACTGTCACAAAAGATATACAACATTGCCTCCCAAAATTTTATAGATGGGCATGGTTGTAGAACTTGAGCTTTCGTGGAGGCACAACGAAAACTCCGGATGGGTAGCAAAGCCCTGTGGGAAGACTAGAGTCAAGAAAGCAATCACAACATGTGGGCATGGAATCAATTTTATGGGCTTGGAGTCCGGCTAAAGAAATGAATCACAAAATCTAAATAAAATGAGAGAGAAGAATGGTGGCAGACGAATAAGAAGAGGCATGAGGAAGGAAATAGATTTTTTTAAGGATTCTCATGTCACTCTACCCTTCATTCTAATGTAGATTTACTCTCAAACTCAAATTTAATTTCATTCCAGAATACTCAATTACAATAGTTTTTGATTTTTATAGATCGAGGTACGGTAGAAATTCAAAATACATAATTAAACCACATCATAAATTATAATGAGCAGAGTAAAATGTGCTGAAAATAGCCATAATCATCAATCATGCACAATTTGCCAAATTGGGAACCGCTATCTGTCCACTCAAATATATGTTGCATGGTGAGAACTTGGTCGTCAACTACAAAATCAAAATACAATGAATCAACGATCTAATGGCACAGTGTCCTTACCAACTTATCTATAGAAAATAAGCCTTGCATATTATCCCAATATTCTTTTATCATCCACAATGTCAAAAAACAAGAAGCAAGTAGCATCAATGAAAATGCACCTTATACTAATAAAAGGTTTCAGGATAAACCTAAAAACTCAATAGTTCAACGAAAAGTACCTAAAAGCACTTCTTATGATAGCTAAGAGAAACAATAGTAATTAGACTAAATTTGCTATCCAAAAATAGAAAGGCCTGAATCTTTTGAAGTTGTGTACTGATTGCAATACTGAAAAGGATGTAGGGAGGATGAGGGGCTATACCTTGTAACTGTAGTATCCAGCTGCATATCCACCTTCAAACCAAAACCATAAGGAAACACAAAACTTTCAGAACTAGAAGACAAATAAAAGCACTTCTAAACCAAAACAAGTTGGAAATAAAAACTACCTGCAAATATGTGGATGAAACTGCAGAGAGACCTATCCTCGGGCAGAGGGGGAACAACTTGTGATTGCTTTCCTACTCTATGATCCACATCATAAATGGATTCAGGTCCGCCCGGAATATACAATGTATGCAATTCCAAATCAATGCTGGCCAATCGTATCTGCATTATGGGAGAGAACTGAACCTCAACAGCGGAAACTACAAGAATATATCACAAAAAGATTCACAGAAAATGGGCTTTTTGTCCAAATTAACCAAAGTTTATTTTTTTTATAGTACAAAGTAACCAAAGTTGAATGTATATGAAACTTACAAGATGTCAGGAATAAAGCCAAACATTTCAATTAAACAGACAACAATGTGATTGCATTTTTAACAGCATAAAACTCTTCGCAAACTCACACATTTCAAACATGCCTCTATTCTATAATTACTAGCATCTTCCTATGTACTCATTTACCGTGAATAATAACCTGACATTTGAAGTTCTAGCACTAGCCTCACAACATTTTCGTATTTCATTGGGATCAATAAACTAAAAATGCATTTACTCTATCTTATTCAAACTTGATTCGAATCTGTTTACTTCTGATGTGCTTCTCTAAGATTAAATAATAGAAATTCAATGGGGCTTAGTCCATTTTAAATTCATCAGTAACATCTCAATCATTAGTAGAAAGTTTCAATTATGACTCTGTAAACCTTTCCTCTTTCACCATATACTTCACCACCTGAACAAACCTAAGGACTCAAAGCAAAATATTGGTATATTTTGACTATGATAATAAATTCTTCGAATTGTTATCAGGGGTCCTTGCACTAGTAAAATATAAATGATAACACAACTTCAGTGATCAACAAAAAAAATTTCTCCATATGTTTAATGTTGATCACTATTAATTTTAATGACAACAATTACTTTAATTATCAATTAATCCTCTCTTTTAGTGTGTAATCAGGTTTACCATGTGCAAATAAGGATTTAAGTCCAGGTCTAAGAAAAGTGAAGCAAAGAATGTCTTATTTTATTTTATTTTTCTAAGAAATAAATGAAAGCATGCATCAACTGCAAAATTTTACTTGTTTTGTTCTTAATTCTTAAGTCTAGGGAATTTAGACTCAAATTAGCTTTTATTTACTCTAATTCCCTTCTATTTTAAGCTATTATTAGTTCTTTAGTTAATTCATGGCTTTTGGAATGATTGTTCACCTTGTTTCTCACATTTTAGAGTCACCCAGGCTCATTGTTAAAATCAATCGAGTTGCTCTGAAAAAACCCTCCAGGCTGAACATAAAGACTTGACTAACAGCCTCAACTAGCATCTCCTTTTTTCAACCGTTAAAATACCTGAGAAAAAAAAAAAAAGTCCTTTTACATGTTATAAGGCTAGCATTCAAGGTATGATAAGTTTCCTCTCTTGTGCAAGGATACTTGCTAGGAGCTAAAGCCCACCCTTTGCCTTCCCAAAGTAAGCAAAAGTACGTGACATTTCCAACAATCTCGTCCTTTTGCTTCAGGTTTTGGGCTTCGAGCTGAGCAATTTAACTGTGTTTAACAACCTTTTAAGGCTAAAACTCATTCTATGTGGCACTTTCACATCAAGTCTACATAGCTCTTTTTAATTATTTTAAACTTAATTTCAGCCTTATTTAGCTTCCAATTTGAGCTATCAGTCAACCCTTTGCTGGACTAGTTTTCTACAACTTTTTAATAGCTCTAAAAGTCCATTTTGCCCTCCATGTGTACATCTTTTATTGGTACAAATGCATTTGTATACATAGGTATTTAAGTGATTTTTCATCAAAAGCTTTTCAAAACACCCTGCAAACCATTCTTGCTAAGTGTATTTTACACTAGTGCTCACTTGAACATTTTCTAACACTTTTTAGCAACAAACTTTTCCTTTCCCCAAGCTTTCTAGGTGTTCTTACTATTCTTTGTGCTTAATCTTGCAAAGTCTTCAAGGAGAACAATAGAAGAAAGGGTTCTTAGCTCTTCAAGGCATACAAAACTATTTGGCGCACATGTTCTTAATCTTATTTAGTCGTTGTTCACTGCATTGCTGAAGTTTTTGGTGCTTAATCACAAATTTTTCTAATCTTCTCAAACCATATCTTGAATAAGGAAGCGCAGAGTTTTAATTGGTCTTTAATTTTCAAGATTTGCTTCTTATTCTACAAAACTCTCACTTGTTTTCAAGTATAACTTTGATTTTCTTCAAGCTTTCATATAAACGTGTTTTACGAAGCTTCTTTGGACCTTTACGAGTTTTTATTTGGCAATCCTTGTATGTATAGAACTTCTCATTGTACTACCTCTTCCTGATTCAAGTTTTATTATAAGCTAGATAGTTTAGCAACCTCATCTTGTAATTTTATTTTCTTCTCTCTTAGTGGATGCCTGTGTGGTTTAGACTTCCTTAGGTAAAAAACTCCTTGCCTTTGCCTTTAAAGGAGTGGCTTGTAATCGAGTTTATTCAGCTTTAATTTCCGTAAAAAACTTAAATTATAATGAAAAAATTTTCACTTGAGGAGTATGAGGAGCGGATTAGGAGAAGCCAAAGCATTGTAAATCTTTTGAGCATTTGTCCCTTACAGTTTTTAACTAAATTGATATATTATATACTAACCAGGATGTAAGCCTCTCAAAATCTAAATAATTTCATATAAAATCATTATAATTATATGAATTTCAACTATTGTGTATTTTTAGCTTAATCGATTTAGCTGTAGCTGATTTTCTTTATGAGTTCAATTCTTACAGTTGACCTTATGTACTGTTCTGTAATTTCTGCACTGCCTTTTTTTTTAGTTGAACTATAGAATCTTTCTCAACTATTTAATAACCTATAAATTTCAGCTATAGTATACATCTAAATATAACACTTATTAAAGAATTATTAGTATTAAATTAAACTCAATTAATTTTTAATGTTCCTAATTCAAACCCTTTTGGGAACACTTGGGCCTACATTTAATAATGAAATAAAGCCATATAAAGAATTACCAACAAAGATGATTGACATAATTAATTAAATAAATTGATAACATAACTGTGAGGAAACAAAAATGCATTAATAGTTCAACATATTTAACATATTCAATCCTACATTATAAATACCCATGGATTATCTCAACCAATTCAATGAGCTCTGTAAGACATTATTAACCAGGACCAATCTAGAAAATAGTTAAGGTGATAAATGCAACTAGGGGTTCCTAGTAGAGACCAGAAAGAATAATTCTAACAAGTGTAAAGCCTTCACACGTAGATTAGCAACATCAGTCCTACATAATGGACGAAAAGAGCATCCCAGGAGATTAATTGTTCATCAAACACATAATTATAGTGAAGCGCACAAGGAAAGTTCACAGACCTGGCGGAGATTCAGAGAGCCTGCACGAAAAGTTTTTGCAGCAAGAAGCTTTTGATAAATTTCTTCAGGAAGCAAATCACCAGTTTCATAATGTTTCGCAATGCTCATTAGAGTATTCCTATCACATTTCAATGAATTCATGACATTAAAGAAAACACATTCAGCAGTTTTTGCAGTAATAAGCAAAGTATAAGGTCATAAATTTACTCATAAATAAGTAATGGCAACACACCAACAAGGAATTGATAATCTTCTTTAAAATTATCAGAATAAAAAAAATCCAAGAAGGTGCGAAACATTACAAGATAAAAGAAGGTAACATTCATAAAAAATATTATATAAAAGTTGAAACATGATGTTGTTCTAAGAAATGCAGGTTTCAAGCCACCAAGGTGGCATCCAAGTAACTACTCAGAAAGATTCAGGATGGTTGCGGCGGTTGGCCTCTTTATGAACTTTTAAAATGGTATTTCATTTTTTTTGCTGCAATGATCAGTAATGACCGAAATCACTAGAAACTGGCACAAACCTGAAAAAAAATAGCTGAATGGAGGAATAACGGTAATTGGGGGTTCTTCTTTGAAAGTCAATGAATAAATCAAAAACTTCAGTTTCACAAACTAAGAAAATGCAAAAGATGATGTATAGAAGAGAAATCTTCAGAAACAAGAGAATTTTAGAGAAGGCAATTGGAGCTACAGTGAGATTAGACAGACAATTCCAAATAATCATTTTTTTTACAACTATAACTCAAAGAAGAAGATACAAATCACAACAAACACAAAAGACTTAGGTTTGCAGGGGAGAAGGATGAGACAATGAGAAGGATTGGCATAAGAGCAGAATGTTCCCACACTAAATAAATTTATATGTAAATTACACAATTTTTAGGATATCCAGCTTTTCAATAAGAAGCAAGGGGGGGGGCAAGGAGCCCAAAAACGATTAAATAAGGAATTAAAAGATAATTAATCACTTGTTTGCAACACTATAACTAACATAAGCAATCACTTTCTCTTTCTTTTCCCATCTTCATTACCACATGCCAAAGGGTCACTTATTTAGCAATGCACTTCCACATATTTGGGAACATTCTTGTCATGCTTCACGTTGGCTCAATATACCATTCTTGGTTTGATAGAGAACATACTTAAAAAGAGACAAATATTCTTATTATGTGCTCAAGAATAACAAAGAATGAAGAAGAATCAATCAGATCAAAGTGTTGGCCCTAACATATAAAGTAGAAGACAACCACATAAGAAAAGTATAATTATAAATTTCCCTTACAATAATATAAATCAACAGACCTCCCTCCCCCACCCATCCATGCTGGCAAATCCTTCCCTTCTCCCCACCCCCACCCCCACCTCCCCTCCAAATAAAAAAGGGGACATTCAAACAAAAACAAAAATCGTGAAATTATACAAATGGCAATGCCTTCATCACAATGTCCGCAAATTGTTGTAAGGAATATGTAGAACCTGAGCTTGGCCAAAAGCAACTTGTTCACGGACAAAATGAAGATCAAGTTCAATGCGTTCTACTCAAGTAGGTTGAACCGATTTGGTGGACAAATACATAGAAACAACATTATCACAGTATATTCTACTGACTAATGGTAAAAGGAGATTTAACACTTTTGCGCAGGCGAATCGCTATCCTGGGCATCAAATTTCAAACTGGCATCGAAAGAGGAAAGCGAATGCCGTCTATAGCAGCATATTTCAAGGATTTTGCATGCATGTTCGTGAGCATCTACTTCCATCACAAGCAACTTGTTAGTTAATCGGCAAGATGCGGCTTCTCATAGTGATGAGATCGTGAATGTTGTTACTGCTACTCTTTTAGTTGTTTTACAAGCCGAGCATGCACTTGAAGCTTCTTGGAGGATAGAGTGACGTACTCATTAGTCTTTTTTCACCATTACCAAGCAATTATGTAGTTTGTATTTAGACTTGCGCTTTCTGTTGACTTTGTTGTTATGCGTATTGTATGAATGGATTCACTTGCTTTTGTATGGGAATATTTGAGAACTAACTACTATTATGGATTGATGGTTGAGTATTACTTAATGTGTGCTTTGTCGAACTATAAATTAGCAAATTCCTTCATTTATATTTATAAATTAAAAATTTACCAACCGTTTACTTAAGTAAATATTTTAAAAGGTAATTTCTTATACCGTTAAACTTCAAGAATATTTCATACATATTATAATTATAGGTTCAAGAGAGTGAAATACAAGCTCCAAACAAACTTTAGTTTAATTTTAACTCTCATAATCCTAAACAAACTTTGAAAATCACATAGTTTAAAATAATTATACAAACAAGCATGGCCTTGAGTCGGAAAATTTTTATCTTTGTGGATCCAAAACTAAACATGTGGGGTGCAAATCTAGTCAAGATAGAAACATTAATATTAGAGAGGTGACAATTTGTAATAAAATTATCAAAAAGAGAAGGCGGTTTAGATATCTTAGTTGAATCATACAAAATGACAGTAAAGTAAATAATGATATTATTAAAATAATTCAAGTAATATGAATTAAGTGGAGGAATGCATTATTGTGTAATAAAAAAATCTCATTTAAGTTTGAAGGTAGATTTTATATGATAATAGTAAGACCAATGATATTATATAGTACTCAATATTGGCTTACAAAGCATAAACATACAAATAAGATAAGTATCGCAAAAATGAGGATATTAAAATGAATGAGTGGGTATGCTTAAAAGAATAAGATGAAAAATAAAAACCTCCGTGAAAATGTTGGAGTGGCATAAACTAAGGATGAACTAAAAGAGAGTTGTTTTTAGATGACCAGGATACATAAATCATAAGCTAATAGAAGCATCAATAAGGAGAATTAGTTATTAAATTTTTCCAATACAAAAAAGGGAAGAGGAAGACTAAAAAAGATGTGACAAAAAACTATAACGAATGACCTTGCATACGTGGAGCTTAATGAGGCATTATTCTTTTATAGATTGCAAAGAAAAAAATTCATGTAGCCGACCTCACTTAATAGGATTAGGGCTAAGTGCTGGTGGTGGTTGTTAAATAGACTAACACCCTTTGCGTGTGGTTCGTTTAGTTTCTGAATGGTTGCCAAAGAAAACCTCTAAGGCATTACAAAGATCATGACATGATCCTTTTCAAAAAAATCCTAAGCTCATACTCATCAATGAGCATCAGCCAATTTTTATAAATTTCATTAATAGTATAGGAGTATCAATAAGGAAAATTGAGTTATTAAATTTTACCAATATAAAAAAAGGAAGAGGAAGATTAAAAAAGATATGACAAGAAACTATAAGACTGAGTTTTAAAACTATGGCACTTAAAATAGATTCATTCCTATTAACCTATTGACTGAACTATTACATGCAAATTCAACACAAAAGGGAAAATCCCAATTGCGAGCGTAATTGCCTACAAGATAACTTAGAGGAATTGCTGAGCTTTGATTAGCCATTTCAGTCTAGCCATCAGTTGGTGAGTTACAAAAGAAAAAAATCTTTTTTTTTGTTCCATACATGCTAAAAAGTTCTCAAAACGTAACATGTAAAACATGTTGAGATCAGAAACAATGGATTTTGGCAATCCAAGCAATCTTACAATCTTATCCAAATGTAGCAAAGTAATATATGAAGATCTGAAGGCTTAAAATAAGGAATAAATTAAGCCATCTTTAAAAACTATAGACCACCACCAAAATAAAACTGTGTTTGTATTCGGTTTAAGGTATCCCCTAATATGAAATCTATAGTAACGTCCTCCTAAATGGCTCGGAATAGGTAACTATGTATACAACCATGCAACTTAGAATTGTTTAGCCCACAAGGCAGACAACTAATAATAGTCCTTGTAACTTCTATCTCGAGGTTGGACCAAAAGAACTTGTCTTTTATAGCAGATTGTTTTATTCTGACCAAAATATCTAGCTAAACTACAAACATGTAATTCTTAAAGCAAAAAAACCTCTTCATATTTATAGAAAATATTATTCTTAAATAAATGGCCATTTTGCAGTGTACATTATCTTATGACTTTTGCTAGGCTATCTAAAAAGTACGTAATAGATAGGACCAAAAGAAGGACAATTGGAGTACAACTCCAGAAACTTATCAAATCCAGTAACATAATAGGTAAGGTTGAGAGTAAAGATACTATATGACTAAGAGCATCAACAACCCAATTTTCAATTCCAGACTTAAAGCCCTAGAGGAACTCAACTCATTTAGCATATCGAAGATTAGGTTGAGAACCTAAGGCCTTGTTTGGCGCGTGGACCAAAATCATGACTAAAATAGTATTAATTTAAAAAAAACAATAATAATAATAAATAATTTTTTTTAATTTTTTTATACAAATTTTAATATAAAAAATAATATTTTACTTCACATACTCAATAATTTTTAATAAAAATATAAATTTTATTTCACATTTTAGATCAAAATACTCGATTCGAATATTTTAGTCTAGAATGTGAAATAAAATTGATATTTTTATTTTAAATTGTTGAGTATGTAAAGTAAAATAATATTTTTTTTATATTAAAATTTGTGTAGAATGATATAAAAAATTTAATTATTATTATTATTATTGTTTTTTAAATTAGTACCAATTTGGTCCTATTTTAGTCTTGTTTTGGTCCTTGCGCCAAACAGGGCCTAAGAGCAACATGGTTAAAATATAAAACAAACTCTTGCGGTAGATGGAAAGTCTCCAATATTTTGGGATCTGAAAAAAGGTATAAAATTCCATATAGAACAAATTTGGCGGCAACCATAAAAGTTTTCACTAACGAATGCAATAGGTTGCACATCTTAGCTTACCTATTCCAAAAACAACAACAAACCAAACCTTTATCCCACTGGGTAGGGTGGTCGGTAAGACACCTCAAAGAAAATTAAAAAATTAGGTAATGTAAGAACACGTGCATGTGTTGTGCTTTATTTTACCTCTTGAAAGCTCTAGCTACACTTTACACATTCAAAATTCCTTTTTTTAATACAATTAGTGATAAGAGCTTATCATGTACAAGTTTAAACCAATCACTAATAAAAGGTGGTCAATCTATGAAGTACAGACACATTTAATAGGGTCCCTTGGCAGTATTGGACATGTGTCGGATATTGACATGCCATAAAAATGCTTAAATTCATGTTGGACACGACGAAATTTGTGCCCAAACTTTTTATACAAAAAACATATTGGATATATCTAGATACGCAAGAAATACTTCCAAACACTTCGGGGGAATGTTTTATTAAGTTTGTTGTGTTTCAATATTATTTTATCAATGATTTGATTTGTATGCTTAATTATTCTCATTATTTTAGATAATTCATATGTGTACATAAACATGCGTACTTATATACTATTATGCTTAAAAGAATAAAGAAAATATCTTCAACATATCTTATTTATTTTTTAATATTAGATCTATTATTAAATTAATTAATTACATATAATTTATAATAATTTTTTAAACTTATAAACTATGAAGCACGAGTACGATACGGCAATACGGATACGATACGATACAGATACGACGATACGCCAAACTTAAAAAAAGTAGGATACAGATACGTCATGATACGATTGTTATATTATATATAATACGTCATATTCTCATATTTAAGATATAAATCTATGGTAAATTATAATGACTTATACATTTTGTTGTTATAATTTTCAAAAATATCTTTTAAATTTTTTTTCAAATTAATTATATATTTTTTAAACATTATTAATATCACTAAAAAAATATTATAGGCAATTGAACTAAAAAAATAAAAATATTCTTCAACAACTATTGAGTTTAAAGATTTTAAATTAAAATAATATTTTAAAATTTATTTAATTACTTTCAACCTATTACAGATCATCTAAGTGAGATGAGAGTTTAAATACATCAGTAAATTAGTTTCAATTTTAATTTAAATTCGACCTAAATTAATTAGCTCGATGCAAACGACATATAATTAAAAATAATATAGATAATGTAACATAAACTCATATATACTAATATAGTTAAAGTAGATATATACTCTTCTCTCTCTGAGTTTTAATTAAATAAATAAACAAAATACAAAAGTCCAAAATTCTATCGTTTTCATAATATGAACTTAGTTAAAGTAAAAAAAAAGTGATCGGTGTCTAACAGAAACAAAGATAGTATGGTTGATATAGAAAAACTAGATGATACAGTTGCTTGCGAATACCAAATTCTTTTTCTATTGCCGGAACACTAGCGTGCATTAAGAATTTTGCAATCCAATTGTGTGAATTCAGTATATCTCTCAATCTTATTATTTAAGTCTATGCATGAGTTATGTTTTATGTATAATATATTTTTTATTTTTTATCGTGTAGGCAAGACCAACTGTTTCACCATTTTTTTCTTTAATTAAAAATATCAAAAAGTATTCGTACAAGTATCGGGCAAGTATCGAGCGAGTATTGAATTTTTAAAAATTAAAAATAAAAATTGATACACCACGTGGCGTATCGGATACATATCGGTGAAGTATCGAGGAGTAAAGGTATTCGATACGGATATGATACGGATACGATACGGATACGATACGGATACGATACGGATACGATACGGATACGATACGAATACGTTAGGCTCCACGAAGTATCGATACTTCATAGCTTATAAATTAATTACTCATATGCAGCCTTATATTTATATAATATTATAGAAAATTTCAGAACAAATTAATTAGTCATGTTAAAATACATTTAATTATTAGCAGCATGTTAATTACTTTGATTAAATTAATAGTTGCATAATTTTATACATTTAAATTGACTTATCAATTAATCTTTTAATTGTTTATGAAATTTAAGAAAAAAATAGCTAAAAAGAGAGATGAATGTTATAAATGTTTGATCAATTTTTTAATTTCTTTCGTTTTTATTCAAAATTTAATAAATAAATAATTGTATTTATTTAATGTGTTAAAGAAGTGCAGTTTCCTATATTTTGAAAGGTTATTATATCTTTATGTCCGTGATGTGTCGTATTTGTGCTTTATAATGGTTAATTCATGAAAGCCTCTTACGTTGTTAGCAGATTGGGTGGTGTTCACTCAAAAAAAATGCCTAAACTTTCTCCAGATCAATAGAAATTTCTCTATATATTAAATTACTTCTAGGTCTCTCACCAGTCGTTTTTATGTTTTATATTAAAGAAAATAATTTATGTTATGTGCGATTCATCCTATAGTGCCATGTTTGGTAAAGTAGATTCATCAACCAAAATCAAAATCGCCCATGTAGATTCATCAACCAAATCAATAGCATGCTAGATATATATTATGCATGCAAGATAGACAAGTGGATTGGTTCTTGGGTAAACTTCCTTTGACTTAGATAAAATGGGCTTTACCTCTCGTTGGATGACAATGTCAAAGACATTAGGTATAGTTTCCCTAACTGCTATACCTTTATGTTAAGGGAGGGACATGTTATCATAGTGAGTATTCTCAATATCTGTATCATCATAGTACTCTTCCTCCAACGTTTCTTCAACTCAAAGTACTCGAGTTCAACACCATCAATGATAACAAGGTCTACCTCACTATCTTCTTTGGTCATTGACAGCATGATAGGACAAATTGCAGCAGCATGATCTTCTCAATCACATGAAAAGTATCAGAGCCATAGTAGTGATAACCACAAAAACTATTATTACATTTGCCGCAACCATGAGATGTCTCTCCCTTGCCCACCCCCCTACTCAACACACTATCCAGTACTACCACAGATATGATTTGAAAAGTAAGACGATTGAGTCATAACCATAGTAGATTAAGTGAAGGAGAGGCAAACTGAAGACGTATGCAAAGATGATGCTGACCATGTCTTGGTATTATTTTCTTCATAAAGTAATAAAGAGTGCAGATCTTGAAAAAAAAAGGAAAAAGAATTAGGGTAGAAATAGCTACTCGAGATGCATAATCAGAATTAGTAAGACCTTATAACACCTAAAGAACAAGACCTCTGTCACTAATCTTACAATCAACAGAGCAAGGGAATTAGCCTACAAATTATTCTTTTCATTATTTTATTTCTTGTGATTATGTACAGAGAATAAATAAATATATAATAGTATATATTTAACGACTAAACGTGGAGCAAAATAGAGTGCCAAAACAACATCATTAGCTTGGGCTCCCATTGGAGCCTACAAATTATTCTTTTCATTATTTTATTTTTTGTGATTACGTAGAGAGAATAAATAAACATATATTTGTGTCAGAGAGTGATGCGGGACGAACGAATGACGATGCAGTTTAGAGATCAACAATTTTATAAAGCAGATTATTCATGAACTAATGCTAGAATATCAGAGAACAATTTTGTAATGACTGAGAAATTAATTAAACCCGCAAAAATGATTTCTTTCAAAATTTTAAATAAATTAGATCGAAGGTAATTGAAAAATTACCAATTCAGATTAGGGAGCAATCGGTTTTCAACAAATCAGAAGGATTAAGGATCTCACAATATTTAACCAACAGTAATTTAAATTCACTCAATAATGAAAGGTCACACAGGTGGAACAAATTCGAGCAAATCACAAGTGAGCAGAAAAATCCAGATTATTCGACTTAACCAGGTCAAAGGCTTTATTAAAATTTGTACCAGAGTAAGAGAGTCCAGGGACCACGATGTAATTTCTCAAAAAATTAGGNAGGCGCGCGCAGGACGGCGAGTCGGCACGCGCAAGGCGACGCGTCGGCGAGTGTAGAACAATGCGTGGGGCAGCAGACTGGGCGCGCTCGGCGGCGTCGAGCGGAGTTGTGTACTCATGTCGACGTAGTCAGCGCGGGCGCGTCGTCGGTGATGTGGAAACCTAACGACGCGATCACATCAAACCGAAGTCGACGAGCTAGATCTAAGAACGCAAATGAGCAGGCGGAGTGGACAAGGATGAGGTGAGGTGAATGCTGAGGGATGTAAGATGAATGGAATCGAATTCAGAGGGGAGGAGCTGGAGCGGGTGGAGTTTAGGAATTCTCACCCAAGGCCCAAGCCCTTCCCTATCAAGGATATCGATTCATTCTAGAATCAAATAATCCCAAGGGAAACACAAGTCAAATTCATTCAGTATTAGAAAAATAAGAATAATAGGGAGACGTCTATATAGACCTCCATACAAACTGACTCAATAAAGAAAAAATACATAATGTAATAAATTCTCACACAAACGAGAAGATACCAGATAACATGTCTAACATAACAATCACTGAAAAAGAAATAACTAATACAAAATAAATGCGAGAAATAAAATCATCCCAAAATAGAATCTTCAATCAATCAGAATGAATGAGAGATTTCCAATCCATCAAGTCAGCGATCCGCAACATCCATCTTTCCAAATCTGTTCTAATAGTCAATCAATCCAGATCGAAGCAGCGTGGCTAGATCTCGGCCGTCGATGGTAAACTCTGCCAGGAATGAATCGACGGTCGATCATAGTGTCCCCACCAGAGAGTTTTTATAGGGGAGATATTTGTTGAATTCTGTGGACATATTTGTCTGGACATTTGAGAAAATGTGTAGATTGCAGACCATCACATGATTTCATTAGCCGAACAATTTCGATTCTAAAATCACCTCGACAACAAAATGGACAGAAAGTGCAAATTTCTGTCCAAATTTCACTTGTCGAGTGATTTTGATTTTGAAAGCACCCGGTGGAAAAATGGGTCTAGATATTATGATTGAGCCAAATCAACAAACTTACTAGTACTGTTGGATCAACAGTGACATGAAATGAATGGTGTAATAATTCCCTGATGATCGTGTAGCATAGATATTATAAAACTATGAAGCACGAGTACGATACGACGATATAGATAAGATACGATACAAATACGGCGATACGATAAATTTTAAAAAAGTAGGCTACGAATACGTTAGGATACGACTGTTACTTATATAAATTATTGCTACAAATTTTAAAAATATTTTTTAAATTTTCTTTAAATTAACTACAATTATTCAAATGCTTTTTATATCACTTAAAATAATATCATGAATAATTTAACTTGAAAAAATAAAAAAATCTTTCAACTATTGAATTTCAAAAAATTTTAAATTTTAATAATATCATAATGTTTGTTTAATTACTTCCCAATCTATCAAATTATTTACATGAAATAAGAGTTTAAATATATATCAGTAGATTAGTTTTATTTTCAATTTAAATTTAATTCAAATCGATTAGCTTGATACAAACATGATACAATAAATAATACAGATGCTGTGACATAAACTAATATATACTGACCTAATTAAAGTATATATATGTTCTCTCTCTTCAAATTTTTGACTAAATAAATAGATAAAATAAAAAGATCAATGTCTTATTTTTTTCGCAACATAAGCTTGATTAAGATAAAAAATGTGATCGACATCCAAAAGAAGTAAAGACAATATTAGTTAAGTTAAAAAAAATAGAAATGTCATTAGTATCTGTAAGATCATAAAAAAATGGTTAGCTAAAATAAATGACACACCAACTTGCGAATACCAAATCTTTTTCTATTGCAAAAATTACGAGCGTGCGTAAAACTTTCTGTGATCTTAATTGCTCAGCCCAATATATCTCTCTCAATTTTAATGTCCAAATATATGCATGTCGTGTTTTATGTATGAAATATTTTTTTATTTTTCTTTGTGTACGCCAAACCGACTGTTTTAACATTTTTTCCTCTAATTAAAAATATCTGAAAGTATCAGATAAGTATCAGATTTTTAAAAAATAAAAATAAAAATTGATACGTCATGTGGCGTATCGGATACGTATCGATAGAGTATCGAGGAGTATCAGTATCTGATACGGATACGATACGGATACGTTAAGCTTCATGAAGTATCGGTGCTTCATAGCTATAAAATGATCAGAGATGGTTAGGTTAAGAAAAGCTTTGGATCATTTCGTGAGAGATAAGTCGAGGGGATGGACTGATTTGGTTTGAGTTCCTCGTTACCCATTTCCCAATGTTTCTCCATATTTCTTTATAGCCATATTGATATATTAGTCTCTTGTTCATTGTTTTCACATTAAAATTGTATTGACATATTTGCTTGTCCAGCACTTTGTCTAAAACACTTCATATAATATTTGAGACATCTACATGATTTGAAATGTTCTTGTATTTGGTTAAATCTCATACGTGTTTACACTTCTACTCATATGATTTAGTTCCTCTGCTTATTTGTTTCTATAATACTTATTTCATGATATATTTCCCTTGTACTTGTTGAACTAACTGAGTGTAGAGAAGTGTAGTTGAGATTCATATTAATTTTAGGGCTGTTTTCCACTATTTCTCTTGAGACTAAACACTGTTGCATCCAGCATAGAATTTTGCATTGCATAGACATGCCATAATCCCTACGTGTCTGCATTATTCTTGATATCACAACCATCTTGGTATATATCATTTTAGGCATCGGGGTTGCACTTTATTGCATGTCATTCCAGTTTTGCAGTTCACATAGAAACGTAGTTACCCCCTGTTTGCTTACACCAGTATAATTTTAGTATTACCCATATAATAATACATTGATGGGAACCATATACTTAGAAATCAAACAATTTAAAATATTAAACGCCAATACCTTTGAAAGCACCAGTTTTCCATGAACTGTGAGGGAAGTTCTACAGCATCCCATTCTATTCCCCGAATACCAGCAACCAGCCCTTCATCTTGTTTGGTTAGCATATGTTGAAGTGCATGCCCAAATTCATGGAACACAGTCTCAACCTAAACATGAGGAAAACCATTAACAGGTGAAAATAACTATAGTTAGTAAAGCAGCTCTCCACCAGATTTTTGAATGACCAAAGAAAATAGAGGAAACGTCAAAAAGGGAAATTGAATTTGAATGAGTCCAAGGACCTCTCTGTCTGAATTTTCTCTACAATAGCGTCAGTATAATTCAGTATGATCAAAAGAAATGGCCTGATTTCTCTTAATAACCTCCAATATACAGAAGTAATGTAATTACAGTACATAGGCATCAACTTTAATAATGAGTTTAACACTATCCGATCATTCGTTTTTTTTTTTTGGTTTACTAAATAAAGCCAACACTTCAACCTCACTTTGAACATTGTTTTAAGATGTTTTTCTCCAACCAAAATAATAAATAGAAACTGAAAGTGTGACAATAACCTCACGAAAAGTCATAAGGCTTGGCTCGTCTCCAATTGGCGGGATTTGATTGCAGACCATGTGGGCAATGGGCAATCTAATAAATGAGCCAACACGTGCTAGCAAACGGCTCCGAGCAAACACCTCATCCATCCATGCTCCTCCTCGTTTCTCAGAAGGCCTAGAATAGGGATCAAAATAGAAGTAGGCAATCGGATTTCCTAAAGTATCTTTCACACAATAGAATCTTACATCAGGTTGCCAAACCTGACAAGGGAAATATGCATAAATTATCAAGATAATACCTTCACCTTTTACTAAAGAAATTTATAATGCCAAAAAAAAAAGGAATGCTATCAAAATGGGATCTCACTGGAGCCAAACCATCAGCCGGTTCAATGTTGATTTCAAAAAGCTTATTTGCAAGACCAAAAAGGCCATCCATGACCTGTGGTAGAGAAAAGTATGGGCGCAGCTCCTCCTGCAAAAGAGAAGAATTTGGGCAAAATTTAGCCATTCGAATAAGTTTACACTGCTTCTTGATTTTACTTCAGAAATGTCAGGCTAATCACAGACAAAATATCCGTGAATAATTCTTGTGATTTTTTAGTTCTTGATAGCAATTCTTGTGTTTTTGATAATCAACCATTGCGTATGACCTTAAACAAACAAAATGAAAGGTATTACACCAGACATAAGATTGTGATTGGTTACTTTCAAAACAAAGCACAATACAAAGCTATCAGCATCGAGTATTCCGATGCTAAAAGATTTGACATGTGAAACAAATAAAACTAAATATCAGTTGAAGGGAAAAAGTCAAAACAACCTCATTAATATCAAATTTTGATTCACGGAGTCTCTCACTCCAGAAACTAATGTCCCAATGGCTTAAAGCACCAGCTTCAGCAGCACCCTTCTGTTCAGCAAATTTTCTGATGTCTTCCATATCTTCAAAAAAAAAAAAAGAGAAAATTTAACAAAATTAGTTGCAAGCATTTAAGATAAACATGGAAAGTAATAAAAAGAAGGTGATTAGCAGCATAAAACCAATCTAATCCAAAAGCAAAATTTGTTTTGTTCTATGGAACAGAGTCAGTGCATGATATAGTAGTCATTGAAGAAAACATAAGCCAAGCAAAAGTGAGCTATGAACAAGAAAGCAAACAGTGGTAACAAGTGTATGTACTTTTGACTTCCTGAAAATGGTTTTTCATCAAAAGTTATGTTTACTCTGATTTATTGTCCTAAATGGCGCTTGTAAGATTCATATGCAGTCATACATTTGATTGAATCATAGAGAATAAAGTTTCTGATTTTGAGGTTTATTAATTGATTTCTGAAATCTTGACAATACATGGTTTGGTTTATGTATGGTTGCAAAATATTTAAGCATCACAGTATGCCTCAAGGAAATCAATCTACGACTTGATACAACAGTGCTTAGAAGTTGTGGATTTTATGAGCTATGACATGGCCTGCAGACAGTGCTTACTATTCACAAATGCTTTGTGGATGTTACACTCCAATGATAAAATGTGCACTCATGTAGACAAAACATAACATAAATGCAGGCCATTTGTTGAATAACTGTAAATAAACAGCCTAGTTTTGATCAGTATTTCAAAGATCCATCAAGTATCTTGGTTCCCTTCGACCACCACCGAAGAACCTCAATGTTAGACCCGTAGAAAGAGAAGTCCCAACGAAGGCTTCCACAAGGACAAAGTTCCAAGGAGAAAATCTCAAATTAAAAAAGAAGACAAAAGTAGAGGAAAAGTCCTGAAGGTCAAAGCCAATGAAGAAATCTTGAGGACAACTAATGAGAAGAAGTCCAAAGGGAGGACAACTCATGAGAAGTCCTAAAGACAACTGGCAAAGAGAATAGCAGGCAACAACTCGAAAAACAATGCTCTAGAAATAAGGAGTTCAAGTCAAGAGAGAACGAAGAGAAAAGCTTAAGAAGTGCCTCCGAGGATCAGCTCAGAGAGCTCTCAAAAGACGAGCTGCCAAACAGCCCTTTCCTTGAACACCATTTAGAGGTCTTGTGTAATATTTAAGGAACCTCAAGCTAGACCCTCCTCGAAAACCCAACTATTACATAAAGAACTCAGTATAGGACAAAGACTACAAGTTCCAAGAAGACGCAATAGGCTTCTTCAACATGATAGGCTGTTAATGTTACATGCTTGCTCCACACTGCCAAGTCATGCAAAGCAAGGACATAAATACAAGGATTGTCTTTTTTGTTATTGAGTATTGGACAATTGGGATGGTGAATGAGTACAAGAGAGGCTGCATAGGGGCAAGTCAAATGTCCATCCATGTAATAGTCTACACCTTCAAAATTGGGAAGAAGTTATAAATGAATGAAAATCAAACGTGGGGACATAAGGGGAAAACTCAAGGTGAAATCTCCCACCACTACTTCACAAAACTTTCACAACAAATAACCCAAATATACATTTTACTTTGTTCTATATATAGAACCATCATCCAGCATATCTATTGAGGAGGAAGCCTGTTAATGATCATGGATCAAGTTTGGTATTAACAAAGCATCTACAAGGAAAATGGTAAAGAACTAGAAGCGTTCACGAAACATCAACGAAGCACTTAAACTAAGATAGCTACATCTTCCATGGAAGAAGGAAACACCACTGCTATTGTAGGCTTGGCTGCAAGGTTGGACAATATCCAATAGCATACGAACGTGAAGATGGAGATGAACAAGAGCCTCTAAACGATGATAGCTGCACCAGCAACAAGTATGGAGGCTGAACTAGCTGATTCATAGTCAAACCTCATGAGGACTTATAAGTTCTCCACACCAAAAGAACCCTCACCAATTTTTAGAAACGAGAGAAAACCCATTTTGGGTGAACAAAGATGAGTTTCCTTCATTAGAAGGATTGACTGACACGAAGATGGTTGTCGCCTTCATCTATCAAATTGAGACCTACTTTTGTATCTGCAACTATGATACTTATGCTCAAGGGTGTGTTTGTTTGTAAGGTTAAATTTAAGAAGGTTAAAATTAAATTTGGATAGAGATATTTTTTATTGAAAGTTGTGAATGATGTGAAATAAAGTTAGTTATTATATTGGGATATGTGAGGGATGTGATATAAAGTTGGTTATTATGTTGGAATATGTGTGTGATGTGATATGCCTGGTTAAAATTAAACCAGGTTAATTTTAAACTTCTAAACAAACGAGGCCCAAGTGTCATAAACTAGACTAAAAATAATCCACTATGCATTACCTGGTGGAATACAAACATGGATTCACAAAGAACACACAACTTAGCAACAGTTCAAAAGGATTTGTTTTTCTTTTTTTTTTAAATTGATTCAAAAGGATTTGTTGACCACAACAACTAAGGAAGTTCAATTTAAAGAGGATAGGTGAAAAAATGTAGTTCACATAGACCTAAAACGTCGCTGACCACATTCAGAAAGGTGCAGAAAAACTATACAAGGTAGTCATTAACTTTTCTCATAATGTGTTTACAAAGTTCATCCCCGTCGTAAAAATAAATCAACAAAGGTTAACAGCTAAATCTTATACTGGAAGGTTGCTCCTCACGATAACAAAAGAAATCAAATGGAGTGACAACACAATCAAAGAAGTTCAGATTGGAATAATGGCTATGTGGAAATTCCACAAACTTCCTCGTAAAGTGCTTACCAAGATGTTTCTTCTTCTTCACAATGTTGAGTGTAGAAAGTGGCCCGCTTCTTCTTGGTGGCAACACCAAGATCAACCATCGATTTATTCTTTATAGAGTTTATCGCTGATGGCTGGGATGTGATTGTGTTGCTTCAAAAATTATATTTTTATGAATTAATTGAGTATTTTCATATAAAAATTATTAGTGTTTATAATATATATTATGCAATATAAACATATAAGAGCAAACCATATAATCTGTAAAAATTATTAGTTAATTAATCATAATGATGCTCTATTTAAGTCCCTCTAAAAAGATTATTAGTCATACCATATATCTAATATGAATTATAAATTCAATTATGTAAATAGTCAGATTTTAAACGGATCGAGTTAATGGAGATCCATATTTGATTTGTTTATTTACAACTGATTGGGTCAACAAATGAGGCGAGTTGACGACTCAAAAAAGAAACTATTTGGTGGTTTAATTGGATAGAAACTTGGATCACATCAAGTCATAATTCGATCAATTGACAGGCCAACTGCCTCCCTTAAGCCTTGCCAAACCATGCGAGAACAGAGCTGACTGAGCCGTCTGCCTATCACATGTGGTTTGAGTCAACCAAACATCCACCTGCAATCAGAGCCTACCTGAGACGGCTTTACCCAATCATTCCCAAACTCTAATTGGGGAAACTACAATCTAGTGCTTAGATTCTTTGAGCTCGGGTACGAATTTCAACAAATTAATTACCTAGTTATTTAACTACTATAGTTTTATTTACTTGTTTAGATTTTACTCGAAATTGTTCCATTGTGTGAGCTATTATTATTGAGCGTAATTAATCGTTATTAATTAATTACTTTGAAAACGTTATTCATATAGCCCTGCTTCTGATTTATTGAAAATCAAATTAGCCTTAATATGAATTAGTGATTTCTACATTACTTTCGATCCAATATATTTAAAAATTTGAAGGGATTGATTTTAAAGGTTTAATTAATTTTTTATTCATCACAAAATTATATTTTGAAAATTTTCTTACATTTGACTAAGATAAATCTACTACTTTTATTTGCTAATTTTCTTGCATATATTATTTACTTTGTCCTACATCAAATTTGGTATCACAATAGTAAGTCAAGTTAGGGCATATTGCATCAACATTATAAATTATATTTATTTTCTATTCGTATGTGTACTCGTTCTAGTTCTGAGTATCCCATTTCTGATCCAAACAAACCACTACTACAGATTTCGAGCTGCGAAAAGCCGTAGTTGACATTATGGCCAAAATAGATCGTACGGATGATAAGATTGGTCGACTTGAGGGCTAGTCGGGAGAGTGGAGTCGAGGTCAAATAACCTAGGCAAAATTACGAACTTAGGAGAACTAAGCATAATCCTACGACTTATCAACTCATGAGACACAAAAGCCAGATGATAGTAACTCGCATAATGCAATGGCAGAGGCCCCCGTCTTTGCTGTTAGACTGGACTCAAAACGTATTTAGATTAGAAAACTGACATGAACCATTACTATGAATGGTATGACATATTTGAGAATTGAAGGGTTAAATTTGCAAAAATGAAGTTCAATATACAAGCCAAACTTTATAAATAACGCTCAAGAAAAAAAATTGCCTCTTCCATCTGCAATATACACAAGAGCTGCAATGATTCCAAGTGCATCACCTAGTGGATCTAATACACGATTAGAGACATTTCGGCCTAGAAAGAGGAGCAAAAGGGGAATCGATCATTCATAAAGCATTTAACATACAAGCAAGGGATTTTTTGAATGAAGCAGTCGCGCATACTTTTTATTCATCAGTTAGTATGTACAAAAGTTGATCAAGTACTTCTCGAAGATCATCGCACCTCTCTATAGCCCCACAAAACCTAAATGTTCTTTACAATGGATAGAGGAGCATGAGAAGACCTCCATTGTATCGAAAAGAATTTTTTGATGCTTCAGTGCAAGCCTTGCTTGACGTGCAGTACTTGTTCGAGATGGAGTTCGAATGCCTCAATGAGGGTCTTCCTTATGCAAAATTGACCCATGGCCTACTTCTCCAAGCTTTTGCAAGATGCTCAGAAGAACTACCCTACTCACAAAAAGGAATGTACACAAGTGGTGAAGCACTAGCATCCATACATGCTAAGCAAAGAGACCGTTCTTACTAATCATCAAGCACTTCAATACTTGTAAACTCAAATCAAACTTCAGCAAGCACATCATATGAAGTTGATGACAAATCTCTAACAAGGAACTTGGTCACAAATGTAATAAGGGGAGTGAATAACATGACCAACATTCTTTCCCAAACATACCTCGTGCTAGCCACTGTCCTTCCCAAATGAAGAGAAGATCAGCGAGGACTTAAAATTGTCTAGCTAGTGGTAAAGAAGAATGAGCAATAGACTTAACCATCTAAGGAGGTTTGCTGTAAAAATGCACAGCTTTATGCGTGCCAAAGAAAGACCAAATTAGATGCATTACTAAGGCCCCTTGAAAGTTGTTACGCGCTTCGATGTCAACAAGACCATCAAGAGCTTGCAGCACCATGTAAATCGGTCGCAATTGGCGAACATTAGAAGATTTATTCAAAGATGTGCTCTGCACCTTATCTCAAAGCTTGCCAATAGAAAACAAGGACTTTACTGTATACTCCTAGTCCCAACAAGAGTATGTGAGAGCAGTTCGATGGATTTCCTAGAAGATCTATCTACAACTCAATAAAAATACAACTAATGTTTTGGATTCTCAAAAATGATTGAATTCACCTCGAGTAAGTCCCCTACAGCTAAAAAGGAACCTGAACAATTGTTCTTTCGCATCATATTCTTGCATAGTTGTTCCCTGCGTGGGTCAAAAACCATAAAATAACACATTTAAGGTTTCAATGAAAAAAGTGAACTACATCGGAGAAAAAGAAATAAATTAATCCCTAACAACTAAAAAGCCTAGGTTTAACTTGTAAAGTACCTCCAACTAAACCTAAAAGAGGACAGGAGCACCTACCTCCCCTAGACTTCAACCACCTGTTGCAACCTATACGATGCCCTTACCACTCTAATCTCCACCAGTCTTTTTCTCTAAGTAGAAAAGAATTATCACCAAACTTCAACAATTATCAACTTTACTCGAACATCTCCCTGGTAATTTAAGGTTCTTCCCTCACTCCAAAACATGTGTGCTACGTCAATATCATGGCCACAACCTCTAAAAGCCATCAAAGAAATGGAACGAAAATGATTGCAAAAACCTACAACCACACGTCGCGATGACTAGTTCTGTGCACCGGCCCAAAAATGGATTGGCAACAATCAATCAGTGTCGCTTCTATTGCACCTTCTGATTCTTGCGTCGATCTAATTATGGACTAGCAACAAGAATCAACAATTGCCTCTTTTGATACATTGTGTTGAACTTCAACTCTTTGTAGCTCACACTCTTATATATAAGCTTGAACAAATCCCTCCCATACATAATCTTCACAGAAATAAGATAAGTGCACGACTAGCAAAATACAAAAAACTAAATTGTTACTACTAATAATAACATGAAGTAGATAATAGCTATGCTCAATGGCAAAGATGATAGCGATGAAGGCAATATAGGGTGAGCCAAATCAAGAAGTACACACAATAGGAAGCATGTTCCACGGGTCAAAACTAGAGTTCTACTTCCCTTCAACAGACAACAACCAAAAAGCTTCCTTATGGAAATCAAACCACAAAAAATAAAAATACCGACAAGTCATGAGAAAAGAACCCAACGACAAGAAATCCCAAAGAAAACTCACGAGAAGTCCTACAAAAGACTCACGAGGAGAAGAATCAATGACAACTTAGAAGACAAGGCCCCACAACAAGAAGTTCAAATCGATCGAGAATAAAGGGGGGAAAATCACACTTCTAAAAAGCCATCAAATAAGGAGTTGCTCAAGGACCCTTCCCCTAAACAATATTCAAATATCCCAATGATTATTCAAGAAACCTCGAACAAGCACTCTATTTGAAGACATCTAACACTTCATCAAGAATCCAATACATAACAAAGGTGACAAGTTCCCATTAGACAATTAGGCTCCTTCAACCAAATTGGCTATAAGTGTTGCATGCTTGTCGCATGCCACAAGTCCTGTAAATCAAGTACAAAAATCAAAGATTGCCTTATCTGTATCCTTCATGGAAAAAAAAACATAATACAAAGGATGAAATTCTCAACAAAATGAATAACTCTCAATTCCATACATAGTGAATGCAACACTAATAGGAAAAATATGTATCCTTAAGAAAATGTTTTGCTAAGACTACTAAGTACAAAAAAAAAATAGACATACATTCCAGGAGCTTTAATACCCTAACAAGGGATCCGGCAATTAACAGAAAGCCTTCAGCTAATCAAAGAAATGCTAGTTTTGAGTATGCCCAAAATTTTTAGTTAACAACTCAAAAAACCAATCAAGTAGCTGCAATGAAAACAATGGACCACACATTTGATTAGCTAAGAAAAAAATACATCAAGCTTATTGCAACACCAAACCAATGTATTAAAGATCAAAGGAAGTAAAAGGTAGGATATACCTTGAACAGCAGCATTCCAAGATGCAATCCGTAGTTTTTCGATCAGATCTTCTGCTGACTGTATTGTAGCCATTTTTTTTGACATGCTTACCTTGAAGCATAAAAAAGCAACAAGAAATGACTTCAATTGCCAGCAAAAAAAATCAAAGAATTACGGGTTGTCATGGTAACTTGTTTGGTTTCTAAGGTTGAAACAATTTCGTTACGTCCTATAAAAATTACTTGAAAAAATCATGAAAAATTAAAATAATTAAATAGTTAAAAGGAAGATTTATATGCATGATACATAAAATTATCTTATTTGCTTGTTAGCTGGAAAATAAATATTACTCCAGAGATACCCTAAACACATTAATATTACTAGCTTCACACTTTTGTCTCCATGAAACGATGATCTTAAAATTCTAAATTATATGATTGAGAGGTTATAATTTTATTCTATGAAACAACGTCACTTCTTCAATTATAAAATGTTAGTGATATACATCAAATTATTGAAATGATATTACAGATTTTTTTTTGAAAATAAATATTACAAATATTTTTATATTACTGAGTAATATTTAGCATCTATTATTCATTTCTAAAATATTTATATAAATAAATCATGGTTTGCAACTAATCTAATCATGTTTGATGGCCAATATAATCATAAGTGACGATTAATTAGATACGGTGAAAGAGTAAGTGGCGGATGGAGACTATAGAGTAAAGTGAGTAATATTAATATATTTAGAATATCTTTAAAATAATATCTATTTTATAGGTGTTTAATAAGTAACTAAAATAATTTTATGTGTCATATAAGTAAATCCCCATAATTAAAATCAAGTCAAAGGAAACTAAAATAAAATCAGTGCAGCCACACTAAACATGCAGTTAATTATTTTTAGAAGTACTTTTCAGAGAAATTTGAAGGATAAAAAGGTTGCATTAGGTAAACAAGCTCAAGGAAAATAGTTTATTACTTTTTTTGCTTTCAGCTTAAAATGAAAAACAATGCAATGTAACAAAAGCAAGAGAACATAATATCTTACCTCTGCATAGTTATTATAGCCAAGAAGTTTAGCCTTCTCCAACCTCAGTTTCAATATTTGATCAATGATAGGAGTATTGTCTAAGTTTCCTTTGGAAGCACGAGTAATATGTGCACGATAGACTTCTTCACGCAAAGCTCGATTTCGAGCATGTTGCATTATGGCGAAGAAGCTTGGATGATCTAATGTTACAACCCAAGGCCCACTTTCAGCAGAAGCATTCTCATGACCCTAATTTTAATCAACGTAATCATCAAATATTACAAAGACATTGTAGACAAGAAAGACAACCATGGACGCAAACCAAAAATACACACCATAAGGCAGAGAAGCTAGATATAAATCCTTATTATGCAGCTAATGATAAGCAATACCTTGGATTGGGCTGTTTGTGCAAACAAAGCAAAAGCGGTGGGAGGCAACCCATCAAGTTCCTTCTTATCTAAAATTAATATTTCGAAGTTCTTGGTAGCATCCAAAACATTTTCACTAAACTTTTGCGATAGTTTCGCAAGTTCCTGCAAATAAGTTCATATGATGACTTCGAGAAATCAGCCAAACACTAAGAATAATTACTGCCAATGGAAGTATCTGATTCAATCAATTAACCAAACTAAATGCATTTTGTTTGTACTTAAAATCATGACCCTATAAGTTGGCCTGGATACACAATTACAATTCTGCAAATCCAAGTCAAGTGCATTTTGTTTGTACTTGTGATTGCTTAATATATTTTGAGGATAAACTTAGAGAAAGTCGGCTTCGATGGTTTGGACATCTAAATCGTAGGCCAATTGAAGCTCCAGTTAGAAAAATTGAGTTACTGAATTTTGCCCATGTACAAAGAGGAAGAGGGAGACCAAAGAAGACATGGCAAGAAAGTATAAGGAGTGATCTTAGTCACTTAAACTTAGATAAGAATTTGGTAACTGATAGAGCGCAATGGAAATAAAGGATTCATGTAGCCGACCCCACCTAGTGGGATTAAGGCTTGGTTGTTGTTGTTGTTGTTGTTGTTGTTTGTGATTGCTTAATAATCAGATCCTTGCTCTTGAACTAACTATAAGGTGCTATGGTGTTGTCAATTTATAAGACTAATAAAGATTACAATCATTGATTAACTAGACTAGAAATGAAATTTACCTTAACCAAATAAATAAGATGCATAAATTTTAACATTAAAAATGGAAAAAAATAAAATAAAATGACTTAGCATTTCTGAAGTAAAAGGCATGTGATAAGACTAATAAAGACTGATAGAGTTAACATCATGATTTAAACAAAATTTTGATAGTGTAAACATAAAAAATATAAAGTGGCAAAGGATTTTAATTTATAAAAATGTACCCAAAAGCAATAACAAACATCACCAAGTTGCTAAATAGTAAGGGGGAAAATCTAACTTGATCTAGAGCATTGTGATAATCAGTAGAGGCATTGTTAAGATCTTCACCAACGAGCAGAGACCATTCATCTACTTATATTTTGTACAACGTTATCTTACTTTCATATTTAGACTATGTTATTTTAGTCATACTTGTTATTTTGTGTAGGAATCCCCACTACAGGTCTTGTATTGGGTCATATATAGTGTCATTGCAAACGAATGTGCATCAAATGGGTGTAAACAAGCTTTAAATATTTTGGCACCTAGTAATCTATTAAAGCTCGACGGCTGATTTCAGAATTGACAGATACCCAAATGGATAATGTGGGTAGAAGGCAACCCATCAGTTGATTTTCTGCAGTCAATTTCACCAAACCAAGCATCACAGGAATTGATCAAGAATTCTAAACAAGTTCAATGGTTGATTTTGGCATTTTTTTGAGCTCAAAGATTGATTTTCCTAAATCGTTCTAACCCCTCAAATTGTTCAATCCTTCAATCGACCGACGCACGGAAGCTAGAATGTGTTTGGCTTCCACACGACATGGCACAATGGAAACTTGCATGGAAGTGATAATTTCTCAGTTGTTCGTGTTGGTTGTTGATGCTTTGATGATTTTCCATGAAATTGAGAGAAAGAGAGGTAGAGCTGAGGATTCGTTTTTGGGTATTGCTGATTCTAGCATAAGTGGTGCAGGAACTTGATAGTTTGAGGTTTTAGAAGTGCTTCAAGCTACCATATTTAGGGTGCTCACAAGGTATTAAGTTCCAGAGTTCTTCCTTTGGCCTTTTCTTGATTTTCTTTGCTGTTATTTCTTTGATTTCCCATGTTTCTTATGGTTTCCTGCTAGAAACTCTTTATTTGCTTTCCACATGATATAGAACAACCTATTCTTAATCCTAAAACACAATTCTATGTTGTTACCTCTAGCATATCTCCAAATATCCATGCTTTGGAGTAATTAGGCCTCATTTCAGTTTTTCATATTTTATGTGAACTTTCCATCGCAGATAACTGGATGGACTTCTATGAACTTGATCAATTCTAGACTTGTTCATAAAATTTAATAGTTGTAGGGATATCCATAATATTGTTTTTAGTAATATCAAGAATATTTGAAAATATAAAATTATAATTAATTTCAAGAAACTTTAAAGTTAGTTTTTGAAATTCATATAAACAAAGTGTATAAGTTATTATGATCTACTAATGGGCTACACTTTAAATATGAAAACATGACACAATACACACATATATATATATATATATACATATATATTATAAAACTATTATATTCTGACGTATCTGTATTCTATTCTTTCAAAGTTTGTTGTATTATCATATCCATATCGTATTATATCTATATTACCATATTGTACCTGTACTTCATAGCTTATTACATATATCAAGTTATACTAATATTTTGTGTTTATAACTTAATATCTTTATATAAATAATCATGACTTATTTATACAAACATAATATCTCAAATATACAGTAGAATAAACCAAATATGTTTTTTTATGAAAGTATTGATTCAATTAGGAGCTAAACCAAATCCATTTCAAGTAAGTTGACTTTGAGATATAAGAAAATCAAGTTGATCCTGAATCTTGTAAAATACAAGCAAGCTTAGAGTTTTGAATAAATTGTTCCCCTTAATCTTGACTGACACCATCTTCAAGTCTCCCATTCCTCAAGTACAACTAATATAGTACCTTCTATATCACAGAATGACTAAGATGCATATATGATTCTTTATGAGGATAGTGTGTAATCTCCACAACTTAAGATATTTCAATCACCGGTCTATTACCAGGTTAAATCAACATTAAGCAGTCAAGCTTTAGTTGCCTCAAGAAAATGTCTCATATTTCTACCAAAGACAGAATACAATCCATCCAAAAAATAAGAACAATGGGAAAATACTATTTCATCACAACTTACACATTAACTCACACAACAGCATGGTATAGATAGTAGAAAAGTCTAAAAGCAAATCATGCAAAGGACATGAAAGGCCTCAGAACATTTAAAATAATAATGACAATAATAATAATTATCGAACCTGTTCAATTTCATTAAAGTTTTGTGTTTGCTGAGTTTCCAGAGCAACACCATTAAGGACAGCTTCCCTAATCTGCGCTGTAAATTTTAGAATGGCGTATGATATCCCCGTATTTGATGCTGACTTTTAAATGATTTAAGGTATAACAAGTACATAGGATTGCCACCCAAGCAACAAGAATAGATTTTTATCTTTATATGTAACTCAGCATTTAAAATAGCATGACAATGAAACAAAGTAGCTTGAACAAGACAGATTGATATGTGCTTGAAATTTCAAAACTACTGTAACTTTTTGCCATATATCTTTTTGGCATAACTCACGCCTTAGAAGGAGGAACTCCATACATAAAGAGAGGAACTGAGATAATCCTTAAAGTAAAAATATCACGGTAAAAGATATTGACAATCTATTCAAAAACAAAAATGAAATTTTGAGAATCTCAATATTAGGTGAAAGCAGAGTAAATTATAAGCAAAAGATTCAAGTATCTGAAGTGAGAAACTTTAAAACAGATGGAGCTCTACAAAGCTCGTTGTTATCCTCATTGAAGTAAACAAATTTATAGGTGACAGTAATGTATAATGGCCTACAAGACTTTTTAGCAAGATACTCAACTAAAGATAATGACTCACGAGTGGATAGAGAGAGAGAGAGAGAGAAAGAGTACCCTTATCCATATTTTTCAGAACAAATGGGATACACAAAATTATAATATTATAAGTGGGTCAATCCTATGGGTCCAACACGCAAAAAAGATTTTTGGATAGAGCTACTGAATAGAAGTTAAAAAGAAACACAACAAAATTTGAAATTATTTTTATACGATCAATAATAGAGGCTATCTTTCTCGTAAGAAGATTAATTGAAAACTATAGAGATACATAAAAATACCTTCATATTATTCCTCCTAAGATTGCAAAAAGTTACTTGAATACGATTAGAAAATAGATTTCATCAGATACATTAATCTCACCACAAAAAAGTGATGGAATAGTTACCAACATATTCATGTGTGAGTAGAGCATGCACGCTTTTCCAGAAGACATGATTATAATATATAAGACTCAAGAAAGTGTTAATCAAAGGTGACAGCTTAGAAGAGCACCTTGGAAGTAAATGAATACAAATTATGTAAAACCTAATATATGCATTAAAAGTTTAATAATTTTGAAAAAAGAAGTGATAGCTGAAAAATTAGATGGGACAATAATTCCATGATGTATGAACTTTAGATGCCTTAAACAAGTAAATCTATCATCCGTAGGTTTGGAAGTATAAAAGATATTAATCACAAAGGCCGACACAAACTCTAGTTTAACTGGAATCAATAGATTTGGGTAAATTAGAACTTGACTTGAAACATTTCATCTAAACTAGAACACAAATTACGTTGATTTGACCCAAAAAAAGTTGATTTCCAATTAACTTGAGATGCATTAAATTTTGATTTAAATGAATTATAAATGTATACATACATATATATTGATAAATGAAATGACTTGAAGGTTGAAAGCAGTGAGAGGTTCAATCACTAATTCAGTGGCTAATTTCAAAAGAAATGTGAAATTGACATGGCAAGGGAGAACTCGAGAAATAGAAGGGTGAGCCTTGATGAGCTGAGAAGCCAAAAGAGCATGTGCAAGGCAACAAGGTTACCTTCTCAAAAGTATAAAAAATTAAATGACATCCATGCCCATGAGGTTAGGGCATAATATCATGCACTACAGGGTCCCTGAGTTATATTAAATATATCACCTCAGCCTTTTTATAACTTTAGCTATCAAATTCTTAGTAAATTACTATTTTACCTTACCAACCATCTCTCCTCTCCTCTAATATCTCTCTTTATGGCTATGGTTGGGAAGGCAGGAAGTGAGGGAGGTTCACCTCTCTCTCTAAGGCTAGCAAATAGGTGGCAATAAGACGGCCAGACCCTCACACAAAGAAGAACAATAATTTAATATTTTTTAATATCAACTAATTCGATTATGATATTAACCTAAAAAGATGCATAAATGGGATGAGATGGATGAAATAAGAGGGATTTACATATATAACACATAAAATTATCATATTTACTTATTAGACAATCAAAACATAAAAATTACTCTAGAGACATCTTAATCACATTAACATTACTCACTTCACAATGTGGTCTCCATTCATCATATGCTATCTAACCAAATCATGATTTTCTACATACATATTTCAAAGATAAGTAATAGATGCTAAATATTACCAAATAATTTTAAAAATATCAGTAATTTCACTTATTAATATTACATATCAATTTATTGAAGTAATATTACTAATGTTTTTATATTATCGAGGAATACTCAGTACTATTACTTATTTTTTAAATATTTATGTGAACTTTCTTAAAAGAAATTATGTGAACAAATCATAGTTAACAACTATCCTAATCATAGTTAGCAACTAATCTAACCATATTTAGATCAAGTCAGATATTAGGTGACAAATAAAAATCACAGTATGGAGTTATTAATATTAATGTGCATATGATGTCTCAAAAATAATATTTATATTTTCGGTGTCTAATAATTAAATATAATATTTTCATGTGTCATGTATGCAAATTACCCCAAAAAAATTGTCTTTGGGACTCTCTAAAGGTTGCAAGTCTTTGTAGATTCTAAAAACGGCCTCAGTGCAGGGTAGAAATGAGAGAATCTGATGCAGGATTGATAAATAAATATGTAAGTCAAAGATCAGTAAGTTCGTATAGTCGATTACTCACAAGCTAATGTAAAAATTTTAGGATTTAATTTTATGATGAACAAAAAATTAACTAAACCCACAAAAAACAAACGAATCCTTTCAAAATTTTAAATAAATAGGATCAAAGGTAATTAAAAAAATACCAACTTAGATCAAGGCTTAATTCAATTTTCAATAAATGAAAAATAGAATAATAAAATTACAGGTTGTCACAATATTTACCTAATATAAAATTATAAAAAATAATCAAGCTTTAGTAACATATACAACATATATTGTTATTGTATATGTGAAAAAATTTCAAGCTAAATATTGGTCAAATCAAGTTTGGACTGAACTCAAAGAAAAAGCATTTTCAAGTCATAAGTTTATCACAAGCTTGAATCAAAATTATTGCAATGAATTTCAAATCGAATAAAAAACTCAAGCAAGTTTTGAGCTTTGATTATAATCCCATCCTTGTTAACCACTAAATCAATGTAAGGCAATTAAAATCGAAGTGTATAGGAAAATGCTTTTGTCAAATTATAGTTGAAGAAAAAGTTTCTAAGACTACTAAATGGAAATCCATTCAATAAAAAGATGCCTATCAAGTTAAATCTTAAGAGAACAATTTTATTAAGACAAATATCCACCCAGGGCCATAAAGGAGTGAAGATTGGGCAATCAAATGGCAAAATGTTTCAAAAATAAGTGAATCTAAGATGTCAATACATTGATGGGCGAGTATTCACACCAGAAAAGACTGCATTAAAAACGATTGTACTAAGTGTGCGTGGCACTTATAAACGTAATATGAGAATATTTTCAAATCGTTTGACAACCTTCAATCTATAAATGTTTTGCACATGAATATGAGGGGATCTAAGTCAAGATGTCAATACAAGGGAGAAAAACAAAAGATGACTGCAGAAATGGTCATTACATCATGATTTCTAATAACATTGTTTTACAAAAAATCAAATGGGGCATTTACCTACATGCCACAAAAAACCTCGAATATTATCTGCATATCACCATTTTCACAAAATTTGAGCTATGGGGTAACATGTATTTGAAAGATGATGTAATATTTAAAATTTTATGTAACATATATGTAAATGCCCCAAAATCAAATAGAGAAATCTATGAAACAAACCCAACTAAATTGAATTAAGGATTTCTTGTTGCAACTATTTTCGCAGTTTATTTCAAAAGAAAAGTCGAAAAAAAGGTGACGATGATCTAAATAATTGATACAAACATTCATTTTTTAGAATAAAAAAGGGCTACTGATAAATTGATTTTAAGATTAAAAAAGAAGGAACTTATTTTTAGTTGGCATTATAAAAGATAATGATAGTTTGATTAAATATTATTTAAAATTTAAACAAACTTGAATTTCAAATACTTAGAATAATAAGTTGAATTTTGGTATTTATCATTTTAAATTCTCTTGATTAGTAAGAATTGAGTTTTAGTATATATCTTTTTTATTAGTCTTGATTTTAATAAGTCTCGTATCTATGTATTTATTAGACTTTGATGAATGAATAAAATTATCCCTATTTTTTTTTACTTCTCATCTTCTCCCAATTCATCAAACCCTCTCCTTTCTTCTTTGTAGTTCTACATCAAATGATATCAGAGCAATCGTGTTCCACATTGACGCAAAAAATGAAATGAGAAATACGATTTTCATGCCTTTTTAGATTATAAGGAAAATATGATTTTATCTGTCTCAATTAAGGAAGAGTTAAGCCATGGGATTTTATGGATTTTAACAAGTTAATTCATAAGCATGACCATCATTTTCATTATATGTTACATCCAAAAATATAGAAAGTATAAGGTAAACAAAAAAAATTATGCCACAAGCAAACTAAACTAAAAGAGATGAATACAATATACTAGAAATGAGAGATGACATTGATGGCCGAGATCTAGCCACACTACTTCGATCTGGATCGACCATCAGGACAGATTTGGAAAGATGGATACTGCGAATTGCTGGCTTGGTAGATTGAAAATCTCCTCATTTATTCTGATGATTAAATACTTCATTTTGGTCTGATTTTATTTTCCACATTTATTCTGTATTAGTTATTTCTATTTCTATAATTGTTACTTTAGGTATGTTATCTAGTATTTCTTCGTTTGTGCGAGGAGATTATTACGTTATATATTTTTCTTTGTTGAGTTAGTTTGTATGGAGGTCTATATAAATGCCATCATGTTATTCTTATTTTCCTAATGCTGAATGAATATTATTTATCTCTCCCTTGAGATTGTTGATTCTAGAATGAATCGATAGCCCAGATAGGGAAGAGCTTAGGCCTTGGGTGAGAATCCCTAAACTCCACCCACTCAAACTTGTTCCGCCTGGGTTCGATTCTGTTCACCTGCAATTAACTAGTCAGCTCGTGCACCTGCGTCTAGTTCAATTGTCCGTGCACACGAGCCCGGCTCGCTGTTTCCTGTGTCTGCATGTAGCTCATCGACTCAGTGCCCATGCTTGTCAACTCACGTGCCTGCATCCAACGCTCACATGCTGAACCCCACGCACCTGCGCCCGCATGACGTGCTTGTGCACCGAGTCTCGTGCGCCACGCTCCTGAGCACCTGCACCCATGCGCCGCGACCGCCCGCCGAGTCTGCTCACTAAGTCTGGTGCCTACTCATCGGGCCTATCCAGTGTCCGCGCGCCACTCCCGGCGCCAGCTCGCCGCGCCTGACGCTCGCTCGCAGTGCCCCAATCGTCTCACACCAGTGCCGATGCAACACCTCCCGTGCACCACGCCTGTGAGCCGCAACCGCACGCCACGGATCGCCACCCCGCTAAATAGAAGGCCAACAGTTG